>VZTE01002323.1:737295-831992 GCA_013397775.1 Eulacestoma nigropectus
CCCCCCCATGTATTATCATTGCTGTTCCCGTGTTTTTAAGCAGTGGTACGTTTCATTTTGGAACCTTATGCTGCCGAGGAGCCCGCTCAGCTTAAGTGATTGTCGCTCAAATTAGTCCCATTGTTTTGTGATATATAAGTCGCCTTCTATACTGCCTGGATTAGTCAGTTCAATGGCAGTGACAAACATGGATTGTTTGTTGTTAGAGAGGGGATTCTCACATGGGAAAACACATGTACATCCAGTCGGGACACATGCATTTCTCACCAGAGGGAGAGGGGGAGAGTTTCAGCAAACTGGTATTTATTGCTTGTTCTTGCATGCATGTTTTGTGCGTTGGGTATCACAGCTTGACAACAGGAAATAAAGTATTGAAGAAGTGTTTGGGCACGTAAAGATGTGGCTCTCAAAGGATTAACAGAGCTCCTCTGCAGTTAAAAGTATGAACTGATTATTTATAGCTCTGAATTTTGTAACACTGAAATTAGGGTAAAGCCTGAAAATAACAGGTACAAAAGGGAAGATCCAAATCTGTGCAGCCTGAGTTGGCAAGGTTTAAAGGGAACTAAAGCCAACGGAAGCTGTGTGAGGCACTTGAAGAAATCGTTTTGTTCCCACAGAAGTGCAAAGGCATTAGGGGAGAAAATTAATTCAATACTTGTGTTGCATGATACAATATCAAATATTTAGGAAGAAGGTTAAAAAACATTATATAAGGAAGACTTCCCCAATTAAACGTATTTAACAAAACTGATAATCTAATGATGGCATATTACAGTAATTTTCTTAAATATTTGCAGTGTAAAAAAAAGATTATTTGCACTGTGCTAACGTTAATATTTGCTATGGTCTAAAGTGTAATTCTATCTCTGACGTAAGTGAATTTCATCATGTGTATCAATCCACTCTACTTGTAAAAAAGAAAAAAAAAAAAAAACCAAACAAAACCTAAGAAAAACCCAGTCAATTTCTCCTCACTGTTATTAGTAACTTTATTCCAGAACAAAATCATGAATTCAGAAAAGCTGCCAGAAATTAGTTTTCAGTAGGTAAGCAGAGCTAGAAGAGTCATCTCTGCAAATCTGTACTGCCTTCAGTTTTTCCAATATTCCTGTTGAAAAATTAAGTAAAAAAAAAACCCAGTTTTTGCTATCAGAACAAGGGGGATCTTACTTTAACACTAAAAGAAGCCTCAGAAACTTTTGCATTTAATGTTCGGTTATCTTTCTCACAGAAAATGGAATTTCACAAACCTGATCTGACCAAAACCTAGATGAATAGTCCAAATAAATTTCCCCCTGTACTTCAACACCTTTTTTTTCATATTTTTCTTTTTCAAAAACTTCCTGTGTTCTCTTCTTATAAATACTTTCAAAAAGCCCCATCCATTTTAATCTAGCATATTTTCATACACTAGGAAACAAATTTTAAATGTGTTTTCTATGGTCATTTGTATAAAAAACAGATATCAAATCAGTTAAATTAAAAAAAAAATTCTATATACTCTGTTTCTCTGGCTTTTCAAAACTAAGGAAAACCACTGGAATTTAATTTTTTTTTTCTTCTTGGTTGCGAATACATTACAGTTTTTTTTTTTTTACTTTCCTAAGTAAATAAGAATTCGATCCATTTATAGACGTAAGGATAAGGCAGTGCATGAAAAGAAGAACGGAGTTCTAGAGTCTGTCTGTTTGAATCAACAGGACTGCTGCAGTTTGAATTAGGGCTTTTGCATGCACGTGTTACCTGTGACAGTTCCATGGGATGTTCTGTGCATTAGCATATGTAGCCATAGTCTCAGTTGGATCAAGACTGTTTCCTTATTGGTTTTGCGTGGGAGAAATGCTGCTTTCAAATGCATGGTTTTTATTACATCCCAGAATTTTATCTGCAGTTATGGTTTTTTTCCTGGAAGTTAGAATTGATCCCCATGTGCATAATTTCATTTGTAATTTTTTCCTCAGAAGCTGCCATAAAGTACATTCTAATCTTATTTATTAAAAGCAGTTGCCTCATGATAAAACTGTTTTTTGACAAGGCGACACAGGCTTTTCTCTAGGAACTACTCATGTTAATGACATTGGTTTCAGAGAGTAAAATAATTCAGAATGAATCATGAAGTTAATGATTTACTAGATGAAAACATACCAAAATAGATTTTTTTTTTTTTGAAACTTGCAACTTCTGTTGTGAGTTTTCTTTTGCTGTGCATTGAGCTTGTGAGCAGAAAGCATTAGGAGGACTTTTCATCTTGATTAAAGATTGACGTGCATAACTCTTCGTGCGCCGCAATGAAAATATGCCCCTTAGAGCAATGGCACTCGACCTTTAACAATCGAAGAGCCATTTAAAATCACAAGAGGCACACAAGTCAAAAACACAAAAACGCATGTGACCATTTTATTAAAAATTATGAATGAATGCATTCATCAAAAACAGTTAAGGAAATCCTGAAGGCACTCTGCAATTTGTGTCTTAGGGCAAAGTAAATTGATTGTGTAGGTTGTATGTTTTTACAAGGAGGAAAAAAGAAACTTTACATACATAAATGGAAGGAAATGGTGAAAGATATCATCCAACAAGTTTGCAGAATAGCTGAAAAGAAACAGAACTAAGCCAGCATGTCATACGATTTCTCACTCAGACCCATGATAAAAGCTCTATATAGGCCTCTGAAGAACGAATTCCATAGGTCGAGTACCACTGCCATTAAATACTGTAGGTGCTGAGGTTTTTTTTTATTTCTTTACTGTTCCTTTTGAAGTTATTCAGTGTGTGTATATCAAGTAACATTTTTAGTGCTGTGATGATGGGTTCTGTTTTTTACAGTGTATTTTGCAACTAGGACAGCCTTTCCGTCGCTGAATGCAGACTTGGCTGTAGTGAGAGGCAAAACTCCCTTCTTTGATTATATTCAGTTATCTAACCTGAAAATCGCAGCTGCATATTCTGCATTGGTTCCATACGGTAAATTCCCATTTGATTTCCAGAGAAGATCTGTGCAAAGGCTGAGTCAAGGATTGCAAGAGCAATCCACAGAGGGAAAGAAATTCTTCCTATACGTGCTGCTGCTGCAGGCTGCTGCGCCAGGTTGTCAGTTCTAAAGCACAGAGCCAAATTCAGCCTTGTGCTACCTTTTTTCAGACCTTTTTGAACTCAATGACACTACGGAAGGTAAGAAATTTGGTTTTTACTTACTAGGAAGCTGTTTAATGTGAGATGTATGGCAAAAAAGTACCAGCTATGAAATGTAAATGCTGAAAAATGGCATGACTCTGTTTAACTCCTTGTTACTTTACAATCCTATGGACAAAAATTGGAGCTGACATTTCTCTTTGATCTGGTTTACCCATCTCGCTCTGCTGCTATCAGCAGTGTGTGACAGCAGCAGACATTAGCTAGGAAAGAGGGAATAGGGAAGAAAGAAATGTAATCCTCCCCATGGCCTTCATGGGAGAATAGTGAATTAGAGCCAGACGTTACTCTTTTAGGTGGACTTAAAAAAACAATGCCCTTCTCCCAGCAATTGTATATGTATGCCAGGATATTGGGGAACACAGTCAAATGAACTCACTTATTTGAAAAATTAATAAATCAAGGCAAAAAGAAGACAAAATTGAAAAAGTTGAATACACCTGAACCCATGCTGAAAACGTGATGTTTTGTTTCATTCTGCTTAGAGAATGTAATAGAAATCAGGATGTGCATCTTGTCCATGAGAATGTCTTCCTTTTGAGTTTTGCCATATTTTTTGTCTCTGTAGCAGATAAAGGGAACATATGTCAGAGAAATGGAGCAACTTACCTCTAGTAGACACTATTCCTTTCAGATTCAAGAGGAGTTAGCTAAAATGGATTATGGTAAGTATTGATAAAATTGTGAGTAATTGGGAGAGGGTTGGGTAAGAAGCAGCTTTCAGTGTTTCAGTATGATGTTTTCAGGGCACCCAAAGAAGTTACCAGAAAGCAGATTTAAACTACATACACAAAAATGCATGTTATGGGCTCTCTAACCAGAGAATATAAAAAAGGGTGAATGCACTCAAGAAGCATTAGTCCATTCATGTTAGAAACTAACTGTCCAGCCTTTCTTAACTTTGGCCAAGTGCCCACTACTGCTCTTAGTTGGAGAAAATATTTATTACCAGCTGGCTGATCAGTATGGTGGTTCTGATGCTCCTTTGGTGATTTCAGTATTTTCAGTATGGATCACTCAATATTGCTTTATTTTCTAAGACTTAAATCCATCATGCTTTCCTGTGAGGGTCTATTTGTGTTAATTGTTCAAGAAAGGAAATGCAAAACACTATTTTATATTTATACTATTGTATATTTAATTTAAAAAAAATGTTTGTGTTAGCATAGCCATGCTGCTACTCTGCTGATCATATCACAGGTTAGGGATGGTTTCTAATGCAGAACACTGTATCCCAAATACTGTCATTTTTTTATCTAATTCCGATCAATTTTTTTTTTCTAGTCCCCATTTTCATTTTCTTTACATTTTAAGAATATTCCTGACTATAAGAAGAGCTAAAATAATACTTGTCATTTTAAATTACAAATACTTTTCTTTATTTTTGCCATATTTCTAGCATATGAAGCAGTCTGGTTTACTAAAGTCAAGCCCTGTATTTGGTTGGTTAGTGAATCAAGAAGGAAAAAGACACAGCAAGCTTCTTGCCCTGATGAAAGTTTTAGCTTTTTCTTCCAGTGATCTTTGCAATCAAGGGCATGGAGAAAATTGAAGTACTGAGTACCGTTCTTGCCTCACTCCTTTACTGATAAAATTAGGCTTCAGAAATCCTAGGTCTCTGAGGACACTGGGGAGTCTGGACAAAGAAAACGTTACCCTTTGTGAAGGATCAGCATAAGTGCGCTAAATAAACTGGAAATAAACAAACCTGTGGACCCAATAGGATACATCCACAAATGCTGAGGGAGCTGTCTGGTGTCATCATGAGGCTGCTCTTGATTATCTTTGAAAGGCTGTAGGCCTTTGGGGAATTTCCTGACAACTGAAAGAAAGCAAATGTCATCCTTACCTTCAGGAATGGCAAGAAGGAGGTTCTAGAGACCTACAGACCAGTCAGCTTTGCTGATTGTGTGCAACATGATGCAGAAATAATTCTGGAAAGTATTTCTGGACATAAGGAGGACAAGATGTGATTGGGAGTAACCAGCCTGGCTTTAGGAAGGGGAAATCATGCTTGATGAATGTGATAGCCTTCTGTAATTAGATGACTGACTTGGCAGACAGCAGTGGCTGTGAGGCTTTCAGTGTTGCCATCTCTGACTTCTTCATTGACATGATACATAACAGTGAGATAAAAGGAAAGTAGATAAAAGATGGATGGGTTGGGGTCACATGCATGGAGGCCAGCTGAAGTCTCGTCACTAGTTCTTTAATCCAGAGGTTGGTAATAAGGCCAGTTCTGTTCAACATAGTCACTAGTAACCAGGTTGATGGGATGGAGATTTGCACATGAGAAGTGATTGATACACCAGGTGCCTCCACTGCCATAAAGTAGGATCTTGAGAGGCTGAAGTGGGCCAGTGGGAATCTCTAGACATGAATGAAAGAAAATGAATGCCAAGCCCTACCCCTGTGGAGGAATGAAACTCCAGGCACCCCCATGAACAGGCTGGGGTCAGACTGACTGGAAAGCAGCTTTGCAGAAAAGGCCGCAGGGTTCCTGGTGGACACTGAAGGCAATGTGAGCCAGAAATTTGCCCTTGTGGCAAAGGCAGCCAGCAGTAGCCATCCTGCATTAGAGCTTCACCAGCAGGTTAAGGTGGTGATTCTTCTCCTCAGCCATGCTGAGAGCACATCTGGAGTTGTGTGTCCAAGTCTAGGATGTCCAGTGAAAGGGAAACTTGGACATGCAGGAGCAAGGGCAATGAAGAATTGCAAAGATGTTGAAGAGATTGTAACCTCTGACATATGAGAGGCTGAGAGAGATCACTTAGGCTAGAGAAGGGAAGGTTCGGGAGCAGATCTTACTAATGTGTGATAGAAAGGAGCAAAGAAAATGGGGTCAGACTCTTAGTGGTATCCACTAAAAATTGAGAGCTGATAGGCATAAACTGAAACACAGAAAATTTTACTTAAATGTAATAAGAAAAAAAAAAGTCACTGTAATGGTAATTGTTCACTTGACCAGACTGCCCAGAGAGCGCCTGGAAGTCTCCATCCTTGGAAATATTAAAAAATTGAGCTGATCAGTATCCTGTTTTGGCTGACCTAGCTTTAAGAATTGGTGTTAAACTAGATGATCTCCAGAAGTCCTTTCAAATCCTAAAGGTTCTGTGGTTCTGTGAGAATAGGCAGCTACACCCTCTTGAGAAGTAGCTTCAATGAAGTGCTGCCTGGGAAAACAAGGAGTGTTATGTGTGCTACTCAGGATGCACATGGTAGTGATGACTAGGGGCCACAACAGGATATCTACAGTAACAGGTTTTGCTTGGTGATATGCCGTACCATATGGACGTGTCGTATTTTGGCAGTGCTCCTCCCTCGTGTCTGTGTAACATGGATTTAACTTACACAGATTTCAAAAGTCCAAAAATGTCAGTGGGAGATCGTTGTTGAGTGAGCTGTATCTAGAAAAGATTCCAGGTCTACCCTCAAGACTTTGATCTGGAAGTACATACAGAACTGCAGCTGAAAAAACCTGGTGGGGGTTAACAGTTTACCGGTGCTGGGTCTAGGTAATCAAGTCCGGATGCCTGAGTGAAAAAAATGCATCCATGGGGGGTGCGAGGCGGTGACAAACAGAATCACATGTCTAGTAGCACAATGTATAGCTGCAGTATGGGGAGTCGCCTCCTGGGAAGCAACTGATCCAGACAGTGGAGTGTTTGAATGGCAAAACTGAGGCAAAAGCCCAAGTATATGTTCCTTGAATATGTTAGCAGGGAGTAGTGAACAAATATATAGGTATATCCATGCAATCAGTTCTAATATCCACATCTTAAAGTGTGCCCAGAATTGTAGGGAAAACCCACAGCGATTATTTGAGGCCCAGGAGGAGACATTTTACTACAAGAACATTAAAGATCATTCTGCTTATTGTATTAAGAATGTCAGAGGTGGTTTGATCTCACTGTAAAAGTAATGTCAGGAGAGATAGTGTAGGATACTAAAGGCTCTTTAATCTAGTAGAGAGAGGCATAATTAGAACCAATGGCTGGAGGCTGAGGCAAGGCAGAGTCATCTGAGAAATCAAGTGCACAATTTCACAGTAGGTCTGAGAAGCCCTTGAAACAGATTAGTGGAGTAAAGTGGTGGCTTTTCCTTCTCAAGGCGTCTTCAGTTCAGGACTGGATGTCTTTCTGGAAGATGTGTTTCTCCAAGCTACTGTGCTGCCTACAGTCAAAACAAGATGAAAGGCAGGCTTGCCATTGTCAGTTTTGCCTGATAATGGATGCCCTACTGGGGAATGAATCTCTCTATCCCATTACTGCCTGTTGAAATTCCTTAAGATTAACTGGATGGTACAGCAAAATAAATTCTTTTGGTCTTAAAATCTATGGTTTACATTAGAGGAGTGAAGGAACTCTTCACTGGGTATTTCTAACCTTAACTGCCCTGCCCTGCCCAAACAGCTGTAAGGCAACATCGCAGCCGCCAGCTCTATGACCTGATCTAGTTGTCTTCAAACAGCAAGGGTTGTGTGCGTTAAATGTATTCTAAATATTGTATAAACCGAGTTTAGAAATGCAGAACTCAAGGAGCAGTTTCAAGGCACTTCAGAATAGTGTACAATGCTTTCATGAAGATGATAGAACTATTATGCTCGCTCTAAAAATGAATCCATTTTAATGCAAGGCGTCAACAGGTTAATATTTTATGGCATAAATACTGGCAGAGAATCCCTGCATTCTTCTCTACTTACATTTTCATGAGCTCAGTAAACTGAAACAATAATCCTAATAATGTGAAAAACAAGACAAAATTACAAGTTGCAGAGGCTATTGTCAATTTTACAAATCCAACAATAGCCTGCAGGGTTCCAGGTTTGTTTCTAGCTGCTCAGGAAGCTTGTGTGATTTGCTCACACATTTTTTTCTTATACCCCAGAGCTGTGCATCTGCTGGAGTCAGGGATCTAATATTCTCTTTGAACTTTCTTAGCATCCTAGTGCATGCTGTGATCTATAATTAGTGCATGTACACACACATACACACCAGCTACATTAACTCCTAAATGGCAGAAGCTTTGCTGTGTCCATCACCTGGTTTAGGTGCTGCGCAAGAAGAATATGACTGTTGTTGTAACCTTGAGGGTGAAAGCCTGCTCTTATGACTTGTATCCTTAGGGGGATACAAAAATAAAAAACACAACTTTTTGGTTTTTTAGGTGTAATACTATAATGCAATTTTCCAGATGTGAAATACCTAGGATCAAGGAGGCAGTTGTGAATTGCACAGAAACCTAAGCTGTTTCAGTTGCAATTATTGATAAAAGGTGTGATTGCTAGTGCCTCTGGAAGACCAAGATGCTTTGTTTGTCCACAGGGCATTGTGGCTAGGACATGCCAATATTATCACTTCTGGAGAGAGACCTTTCGAACCAGAAGATAGATTGCTGGGTTTTTTATGTTTGTTTTGTTGTTAAGAACCCAATCAACCAAAAAACCACCAAACAACCAACTCAAAAATAAAAAAAAAAACAAAACACGCACACCTCCAACCAACTAAACATAAAACCACTTGGAATAAGTGGGATAAGAACGCAGGTAAGTCTGACAAATTGTGCTATTTGTGAGCACTTTCTAGACACATTTAAATGAGTCCTACCCACTTATCTAAAACAACTGAATAATAAAAGTCACCAAGTTCTATGGCAGTCTCCATTTGCATAGGAAGCTGAAGTCTCAGAAGGCTGCCAGGTGCTCCACTGTGAGCATTTAATAGGTTTCTTGGGGAAGAGCAACACTTGTTGAGTAATTGTTTGCAATTAGGAGTGCTCTCGTTTCTGCTAATGACGGTGATTCACACAAGCCTGCATTTGTTTTGCAGTAATGAGCAAGACATTAAACACCTCATATCTTTGGGATTGCCAGTTTCAATGGCAATAAATAAAATAAAGATAAATAATAATGGGAGGAGGGGAGCAGATGTATGGAGGGGCACTGATCAAAGGTTCATCATGGAGTATAAGCAGAAATGTGAATCCCTCCACGTCATGCCTGTGTGGATTTGTAGATGTCAACATTTTAGTTACATGCACCTAAAGAATTATGCTCAGTCCCATTTAGCAACATAGCTACAGACCTGTATGCCGATATTGTTGAGGATATCCCAACAGCTATGTTTGAAGCTTTTTTGAGAGACTGAAGAAGAATCTCTGTTACAGACTTTTGAGATGTAGTAATAAGAGAGCCAAGACCCCAGGTTAGCAGAAGGCTATGTTCCCAACAAGGAATTCACTGGTAAAACTGCATTGGTATCTTAAAAGTCTAAAATAATCTCGAGGCAAGGTATTAATGTTTTCCTGACATTGGTTTTTTTTATTTCAACATGCCACTGAAGTGTGCCAGGCTGTCACTAAATTACAATATGTGTTTTTGTGACGATTACAATAGTTTGCACCAATTTGGTATTCTGTCAACTCTTGGAAAGTCAAAGACGTGGAAATTTCCTGATGCAGAAGGCACACACTATTACTTCCCAGATTATTAGATAACTGTTATTCAAGCTGAGTTTGCTGTTGCTTTTACCCTTTCTTCTCTGACACAATTAGCGGGGCTTTGCATACATATAAATAAAAGGAGAAACAGAACGTAATTCCAAAAGTTCAGGCCTCTCTGGTTAGCAGATGGCCCAAACTTTAGTGACACTTGTGTTGGAGTGTGGGGTGTATAGTCAGCATGTGTGTTTAGTTTTCCAGGGTGAACAAGAGCGATTGCATTAAGTACGCTGTAACCATATTGCTCCAAGAGATAAGTATCACAGAATTACACTTTGATTAAAACTGTGACTGAATGTCTAGGTGTCGCAGCAAGATCAGAGGATACCAACGGATTTCTGGAACATACGTGAAGTCCTTCGCTTATTTCCCTGCTCCATCCCACCTCTGAGAGTCCAGACTCTGTCCTGCAGGCCAAGCTCTCCTAAGGTCTGGCAGAGAGGACCTGAGAGTGATATATTTGGTGGGTTTCCTCTCAGCAGGGTTGTAATCTAACTCATGTTAGATTAAGCACATTTTAAGGATGTGGTGAGATGCAGTCACTATGTTCTATAATCACAGGATTCTTAACATTGCTTACCAGCTGCAACTTTTACACAATTAATATATTAATTTAGTCTCATTTTATATGTCCAGTTTAAGGTTCTGCCCTCTACAACTAGTATCAGCTAATATTTAGAACAAAAATATGACCATTCATTATAATTATTTATTTATTTATGCTTATATGGTACAACTGAAGGGTTCTAGATATGATCACAGCTGGTTTCTCTGTAGTTTACAATTAAACTGTATTCTGATTTGCAATCCTAAATGAAAAATAAATGGGGTTTAAACATTGGGTTGTAAAAAAGTTTTATCATGTTATAACTGGTGCCCTGGTATCAACTGAGCCTGGTCATAGTTTGATTTCCTGTGGTGGTAGTAGTTAAAGTTAAATATGACTGTCATTGTTTGCTAAAAGGGCATGTGGGCATGAGAGGCCAAATACCTCTTTGAGCATCTAAGATTCAGAAATGTGTCATCTGCTCTTCGTGATGACCACACTTCTGCTGCTTTCTGAAAACAGAAAAAAAGAAGTTCTTGCCATGTTCTCCTTTCAGGGAAGAAAAATCTGGATGAAAACAAAAATCCTTTTGTTAGAGATTAGAAACCATTATTAAAGCTGCTGAACATGGGTTACATTGATGTTGTGAAAGTGCCAGTTAAGTAACACCCATGATAAATTATCAGCTGCATAATATACTAATTGAAGTGGAACAGTTTTTATTCTCAAGTTTTTCTGCTGTTGTGCAAACAATACAAATAAAGAGTCAGAATACACAGATGAGAGGAAAAGATATTTTAACCTGAAGTCCTTTAGATCACTTTGTAACCCAGAACAAATGTGTATCAAATCTTTCTAGAATCATTAAACAAAGACGTGCACTCTTCTTACTTGCATATGCTTAAGATACAGAGTGATCAAAATTGTAAGATAAAGCGTTGTTTTAGGAAGACTTGCAGTTTGATCAATGTGTGACAATATTAGGTAGTTGCCTTTGTCTCATGAGGTTCGCATTGGGTGCAGCATGAAGTATAACATGGAGCTGAGCTATACACCATGGAAGGTGTGTGTACAGCAGCTTTTCCATGGCCCACACCAAGAAACTAAGATGTGAGTACACAAATACATAAAACTGTCAGAAAGTTGGTGGGTTGTTTATTTGTTTTAGGGGGTGTGGTGTTGATTTGTGGGTTTGGTGGGTTTTTGTTGTTTTTTTTTTTTTTTTTTTTTTTAAATTTATCTTCAGTAAGAAAGCTACCTAACAGCAGAGAAAGGAATACAGGTTTTGTCTCGTGCTGTTCAAACTAAGTGCAGGAGTGTACGGAGCTCTAGACTCGCTGCCTGAAGATTATTTCTATTCCACTGCTCCTCAGCAAATCCAACTGATTCAGGCGAGTTTTGAGGAATACTTGCAGCGTGAATATGTAGACCTGCTTACCACATCGTCTTCCCCTTGCCTCTGAAATATGGATTAAGAGTACTTGATTTGGGTGCTTGCAGATCCTGGAATGAACATAAACCATTAAATAATCCCTCCAACCTCTAGACTGAAACATGGCAAATAAATATATTGCAGTAGATACTAACATGTCCTTTCTCTCCCTCTCTCACATGCAAGTTGTTTCAGTTTCCTTAGAAAAGCAAATGTGAAGCTATTTTCAATCAGTGAGTGTGTGTTAGCCCTGCACATGTAGCTCTATCGATGTTTGTTCTACAGTCCTTTACAGTTGCGCGGTGTGGATATATGTAGGTTTTAACTCCTTACACAGTTGGAGCATATCATAAAGCCTAAACTAGATCAGACAAAGGGACCAAAGGAGTTTCCCGCTGTATTTGATTCAGAGAACCAACTGAAAATTTCCTTTACAAGTACAGTACACTGGGCCTTCAGCTATAGTGAACCACTGGAAAGCAATAGTTTATCATTCACAGCAGTGAAAAAGGAGGTCATACAAGGATCACCTCTCCAATGACATAAACATGAGACTTTTCTCACAAGCTGTCAAACTTCAATTGTTGGTGAGATCTGTTGTGTCAGTGTTTCATAATAATTGCTTCTAAGTCTTGTTAAGGGTCTAAAACAAATTACCTGAGTGACATGCTTTTGGCACCAGTGAGGGAACAGCGAAGGGAATACATATTGCATAACAGACTTGCCTATCAAGATTTTCTTTTAGTTTATTGCAGCAATTTTACTATTTCTTTCCATTATTTGAAATACTATAATAAAAGTTGCAAGTTGTCTCATGTTCACGAGGAAACATTTGTTCCCCAGATAATAGTCTAGCTGGCCAACATAAACTCATTCATAACAACAGACTTCTTTTTAAGAAGGAGTGTTTTAAAACAAACTGAAAAAAGTTAATCCTTTCAGTTATGAAGGCTGTTCTTTAGATTTAAAAAATGTATTGACTGTCTTTGCACTGTAAGTCAGCTATTATTTCTTTTACAAAATATACAGTAAATGGATGGCAGATTATATATATTAATGAAAATCAACAACACACCCATCCAAGCCTACAGAAACACACTTGTCTGCAAAAACATATAAAATTAAATAAAGTTTTATGTTTTATATGTATTTCCTTGTTGATAGCTGTAGAGAAAAGTAAAATGGACTTTTTACTTGCAAAATGCTGATCCTATTTGATTATGTATAATGAGCTTTATATGAGAGTGTGGAAAGGGGTTCTAGGCTTGATATGTTTTTTTATTTTGCATTGACCAAACATGGAAATAAAAACCCCACTGAAAGAAGAATGGGTCAGTTCATCTCCTTTTTACTCTCATAAGCATATTTCATACAGAAGGTCAGATAGGTGAGCACTGTACCTTGCCAAACTTATGTCAGCAATGAGTCAATTTAAGTGTAAAATAACTCAGAGGCAGACAAGAGGGAGAAATACTTGATTACTTACTTTTGACTGCCACTTCTTTAGGCTTTTATTTAAAAAACAAGCAACCAAACCACTCCTCTGCTTGCAGGGCCCTGGTCTATTTTTCAGGCACAAACTGCTTTTTGGATTTGATAAACAGGACACATCAACTAACAATTTAAACTCCAAAGCCATAGTAATAGGTATGCGGCTTTTTCCCAGAGGCTTGAAGTTAAAATGCTACAAGCGCTGCAGAGTGGCAGCTAAACACATGTCCCTTGGGCTCCGCAAGGCTTCATTCTGCACAATGATGGAAATGTGAAAAACAAGTTGAATGCAGATTTGGCTGTTTTCACCAAGCTGTGAAAGCCTAGAGGATTTTGTCGTTTATGTCAGGGGATCAAACTTTAATTGCTCAGTTTAAAGCAAAAAAGGTACTGTGCTAAACTTCACTTTTTTACTTTGTCTGGGGCCAAATAAATAGGACTCTTAATTAGGAGCTTGCAGACATGATGTTATCCTTAAAATGGGCATATTGCATTGCATAACAAAATTACCTAGCTTTTTTTTTTTTGCCTTTTTTTTTCTTGGCAGTTTTTCATTGTGCTGTCATGCTGCTCTTTATTCGAGTTATGTTGTTGGTGACTGATCTTTTAAGCAACACCCCAATACCTGGATTTGATGCAGTCTCCCTCTCAATTGTTCTTATATTTCAGTGTCCTTTGCTGTTACTTGTTCTTTTCAGTTTCTGAGGACTGAGAAGTTAACATCCTGGCCCTGTGCCTCCACCCCGGCACAGCCAGGGGCTGGGATGTGGTGGAGATGTTCTCTGACCTGCACAGCGCAATGTCTTCTGAGTATGCTAAGGTCAGTGAGGGGTTTCTGAATGGTGCTGCTTAGGAAGATGGGGTCTTGCAGAGAAGCAGTAGTTTCCATGCAATAGGAATTATTTTTCACTAACAGCTATTATTTTAGGGGTTTGTGTTGTCATATACTTGATGATTAGCAAGGACGCAATTACCTTAGAATTGCATTTGGTGGGTGCTGGTAATGGTACGGGACTAAGGACTGCTGCCCTGGCTGAGGCTTGCACTTGCAGCTTGCTTCTGCCTTTGTAGCTTACTGTAAATAGCATAAAAGCTGTAGTGTGTAGGGACTGATTAGTATTCTAAAATAGTTTAAGAGCCCTCTGATGGGCCTCCTTCACATGTATTGTGTAAGTCATGAGTACCAGTGCCAGAGGAGACATAAATTAAGCCATGTATGTTAGTGTGTAGTTGGCAACTGCAGTTATATGGGACTTTCTCTGGTAATATATTTGCAATATATTGAGTCAGCAGCAAAGATGCAACAATAGCCTTTTCCAGTAAGCAAAGAACCCAATTTCATTATGTGTTTGTGCTGAACAGGAACAAATGTAGACCATAATGTGGTCTTCATTCCAATGCGAGTTCTGAGCATTATTGCAAAATAATGCTAATGATGCTAAAAAGTGGTTGACATCATTATGGTGGATACATATATGTGGATTTTTACAACTCCTCCCATAGTCCTTGGCATCAGACCACCATTCTGCAAAAACAAAGTCATTCCACTTCATTTCTAAAATAAGACAAGCCTTCACCTCTTGCTGAGAAAATACTGTCCTACAAAACTATGCACCATTTATCACATACGGTTTGTCAACCCAAACCGAGCACTTTTCTTAACAGCCCACAAACTGACAGTGAAAAATATTGTCCTGTCAATATTCTGTCCTCCGCATATATACTAGAAACAACCCTATTTCAGATCCATTGTTCAGCTATGATCTGGACAGCCCAAACTACTCTTCCCACCCTCCAAATAGATAGTGGCTGTAAAACCACACAATTGCTCCCTGATTTACCTCCTGATATAGACCAAATACCACACTATGACAACATTATGGTACATGAGCAGTTTCATATCTAATTACTGTATTTGTGTGGAAAATTAGGCTCTCAGTCTAGGAAATTTGGCTAAAAGTTATTCAAGAGCTAGGTTTAAAGAGTATGAATTATTATTATTATTAATAATATGATGATGATAATGATGATGTATTATTACTTTCAACTGAGACAGGTCAAAACTGTGGGGTCAAAGTATGTCTTGAATTTTACTTCAGACTTTCTTAAGTTCTTAAACGTAATTAAAATCTAAAAGTTTGTTTTATCCATGTAGTGACATATCTTTGAGAGTACAGATGAAAATACTTTGTAGTTTTTTAATAACTAATGTCTGTAAATCTTCAAAAAATAAAAAGAGTAAAATATTTTATCATAAACTTCTGTGATACAGGAGGTAGTCTTTAAATTTCGAATTTATTTTTAAAATAAATTCTATTTCTACTACTGTTTAGTAGAAGACACGTGTTCTGTGAAAAGTCCATTTGGGCCTTTTTATAAAGATGATTTACCAGTGAAGGCCAGTGAATTCACCCAGCCTCAGGCTGGACAGGAAGAATGGCCATTGCCTTTCTCATCCTTATTCTTCTGAGTAAATTTTTGAGTAAGTTTATCTGTGTTGTTCGTAGACTTCATCAATCCCATCCCAATCTTCCAGCAAGGAGCCATGATTGATGGAGAATAGCTATTTGACACAAAATGCAGATGGTGTCATGGTATTGTCCTGTCACTTGCTGCCCAGCATTGTGTCTGGCTCAAAGATAAGTGGTCCATCCTCTGACTGCTTAGAATTTGGGGTTGGTTCTTACTCCAGAGCAAGCAAGCTGACTGGACTAGTGAGCTGATCATATATTTGAGGCACCTCTACTAGTGTATTTCCTTCTGAATCTTAGATCTGCAATTAGTATATTTTTGCCCTATGTTTGTGAGGGACAACCTTTCCTACAATAATCTGAAGGAATGCTCAGATAGGCCGCTGAATATCAATTAAGTCCTATTGACTTCAGTGACACAGGATATGACCGTCACCTCCTGTGATTTATACTGTGCTGTGAGCTAAAATATCTTTTGCAGAATGACGATCAGTGCACTTTTCTGACAGCTAATTATGTGACTCTCACAATTTGGAAGTACTAAACAAGATTTCTGTTATAAACAACATCATAAATCTAGAATAATTCAAGTTTTATTGTAATGCATTGCATGGACCTTTAGATCATCTGCTGAGGTTCCCTTGCATTTTTCCTTCTGTCCGCACTGGTGGAGTAGTACTGGCTGGATCTAGGCCAACCATGAGATGCTGTTTCTGCTCTCATAAATGCCAGGTTCTATCAATAAAATCCTAGGAAACAAAGAAATTAATTGAGTCTGTAACATCATCAAACCAATGGAGTTCAAGTGGTTCTCTAATATATAAAAATGACCACGCATTATTTTGAATATTAGGTTTTGGGGTTTTTTTAGTTAAGGAGTACAAAATCATAAAATATGCCAATGTCAGAGCTTTTGTATTGCTTGCTTCAATCCACTGTGAAATCATGTGAACAATAAGTATTAGTCATGTTTTTCTACAACAAAAATCAGCATTTTTGAAATCGTTTTTAACTGTAATTTTACTCACAGTGTGACCATGGAAAACCAGCATGTTGTTCGCATACGCACAGAGTTCAGTGACGATGCACTGTAGTGCTTACCAGATCAACCAATCAGACCTTCAGTAAACTTAGGAGCTGAATGAAGTCAGACACTGCAACTACAAGGCAATTCCCTTTTCTGAATTGAGATCAATATTTACTGGCTTTCTACAATGTTGCCTATGCTTGCTTGATCAGCATCTGCTTCTGAAGACCATTGATTGTGCAGAAGGCTTTTTCAAAGGCAGATAATGCTCTGTTCAAATACACTTTGTATTGATCAGCAAAAAGAAAGTTTTTTGATGGTGCAGAGTGCAAAAGCCATTTATAAAGATTAAGGACAGTGATACGTCGCTGTGGGTCACAGTGAGGTTGAATTAATATGGGCTAATGCATGTTCTACTTTTGAAGACAATAGACAAAAGTATTTGAGGATTTAAGTAATGGTATGCCTCCACTTGCAAAATACCTGCTATGCTGTCTCCAGGGAATTAAGCCTTTCTCCTTCAAAAATGAATTGGTTGTACCTGCTCCCCAGTCTCTTCCCACCTGACTATACATATTCTACGTCCTATGACAAATTAATATATTAACTTGATGGACTGTGGAATTTGATAAAACCAAAAAAAAAAAAAAAAAAAAAAAAATTAGGTGCTTTAAACCAATATGAAATAAAGAGAGATGAATGCAGCCAGAATTTTAATGACAAAATAAATAGTGTAGGGTGAGAGCTTGGGCTTTCACAAAAAAAAAAAAAAACCAAACCCAAGATTAATCCAGAACTAATTTCAGAGACTTTCATAAGCCTCCCATTTGATTCTTCTCTCTGTAATGTCATTTTTGAGGAACAGGGTGCATCTGGATTTTGTGCTAGGAATCTTAAGAGTGTGTTCTGAAAGTCAGTCTATCCTGAAAGAAAAAAGACGATGGAATATTCACAGAGTTTTTGGTGTAAGAACTGGTGCTCAGAGAGTTTAATACAGGAGGTGAGGTTTCTTCAAGCATACCATAAACCAGTTATACTTCTAAAATAAGCAAAATGGAAAGAGCGTGCATGGTCTGCTGGTGTCTACATCTCTCCAACAATAGCAAGGGCAGCATATCTATGAAATAAGCATTTGGTTTCCTAGCTGGAGTTCTCTGCAAATGCCAAGGTTGATCACTGGAATATGGCACATATCTCCCATTAAAGTAAAAAAGCAGTGGCTTATATATTCAAGGACAAAACTGTACTCTGAGTCTTTTAGCAATATCAGTAAGATAATATGTTTTACTTACAGGAAATGTGTGTCTCCTTAGTCTCTTGCCAAAGCTCTCTTTACATACATGAAACTTCTTTGCAAAAAACAAAAAAGTGAAAGGGGGTATTCAAAAAGGGACTTTCTATTGTTTTAACTAAAGGAAATTGATAATGATTAAACAGTTCACTTGCCAGCTCACTAAAGCTCACACTCTCATAATTTCTGAGTTTTCTGAGTATGTGTATTATGGGGTTCTTGGCTCCTTTAACAGGCACTTTCTCTCCTCCTGTGGTCATGATGCATTAAAGCAGGTTTTTCTCCAACAGGGAACACTTTCTGGTGACACTTTTGAAGATGGAAAGTACAGTATGAGCTGGTACTAAATTTCCTAGGCATTCCTGATAGTCTTCATAGAGCAACACCTCAAGATACATTTAAAATAAAGAAAATATAAGCTGGAGAGTTGTTAACAGTTTGAATTTAGTTATAAGTGTCCAAGGAAATTGATTCTGATCCCAAATGCATAGTTGCACTAGTATGGAAGCAGCCTGGGAAGGCTGAAGTCTCTCTAGAGTGGCCAAGTCTATCCGTGACAGGAACTTGACTGAAGTAGAGAAGAGGCTACTTTTGTTTTTCTTTTTCACCTTCTCATAAAGAAATCAGGACTTTTCCAAATTTGACCCTGAGGCTTCCTTTGACAGTTTACTTTTGTTCTCTTAGAGTCATTGAGCTTTTTTTCATAAACTTTTCGTGATACTCATCCACCTCAGGTCACTGGAGGATGTCACCAGCTCCAAATGTTTTATCATTCGTCTTCTTGTAGCACTATTATACAACACATTTAATATAGAGGATCCTGTCAAAGTGGAATCTAAACTCGGTTAATCTGAAAGTTTATCCTTTATGGTTGTTTCCTGCTATCCAGCTGGGGAGCTCTAAAGTTTTATCTGTTTTCAGATATGGTTTTTACTTCTGTTTTACAAGGGTGGTATGCCCTTACCAGATCACAGTTACAGCCTCACCCCTTTCTTCAGATGTCAGCTGATACTTTAATTCTAATTATTTTTTCCTAAGACATAGCATATTTGGTTAAATTAATTATTACATGTCTGTATGCACATGCCATCCTATTTAGAATAGAACTTTTGCTTCTTCCCACCCTTTAGGATATCTAGTGTTGGTTAAATAATTTTGAGTTTATGTGTGAAGAATTTCTTGAGTACACATGCATTATGCATTTAAAAGTCTGTGGTCTTCACATTTAACACCTTACTGCCTTTCAAGGAGGTCAACTTGTGAGACAAAAGACATCTACCACTGGTATCAATATTTGTCATATTAGTTTTCCCATGAAGGTTCTCTCTATTTTGCAGATATCATAAATGACAATATTAAGCTTTCTAACAAATTTTTTAACAATTGTATATCTCATGTTAGTGAAAAAAGTATCAGCTGTCACCATGATTAATGAGCAAACTCCAGTGGAAGAAATAAGATGAATACTCTGCGCACAGGGGTATTGCAATACAGACCTTTTATTACCTATGTTTACAAATGAACCAAATAACTGCACACACACATAACATGTGTTTATGGTTGATCTAATTGAAGAAAATATGCCGAGAATTGCAGTTTTCCCAAAGTCAGTAAATGTTCATTGTATATGTAATGCTAAACTCAGTGCCACTTAAAAGTAGACATCTCAATGAGAAAAAACAACTAAACAAAGTCCCAAATCCACAAAGAAACCATATTTGTCATCTTGAGTGAGAAAAAAATGGATTTTTTTAAAACTATAGAAAGACATCTGAAGACTGAGATGATATTATTATTATTATTATTATTGTTATTACATTAATCTTCTATTGAGGGATATGGCAAAATAATATAAATTTCATGTTTAACTGTTGTTGAACAGAAACTATTTTTACACTTCAGAACAATGTTTTTTGTCTGGTGTAAAAAAAAATAAACACTGTTTTTTTATTTAATGGGGCAAAAAGCCCAAAGTGTTGTGTTTTGATTTACAAATTAAGTGAAAAATAAATAATTTTAAATATCTACATCTTAGCACAACCTATGGTTTTATTTTTCTTGAGACTTGACTGTGTGCTAATCAAGATGTATAAAAGTCTATGTTGTTCCACAAACAGGTCCCAGAACAATGTTCCTTGGAAAGGCGCATGAACCTGCTTGAAGCAGAAGCAGGCTGCAGCCATATGTTGTGAGAAGTGGTGGTGTGGTGTGTTCAGTGCCGGCCAACACCCGGGCAAGCCACACACCCCAGCATATTCAATGGCGGGACACGGTTGAATGCCAGGAGCCTCAAGAAAGCGGAAAGCTGCTGGGAAGGCCAGTCCTTCTACATCACTGCCCCCCTCCTTCCAAACTAAGCTCATTCCATTTTGTATAGAGTTTGTACACAGTTTGTACCGCTGAAGTTCCTGCTCTAACACCAACAGCTGGTCATCGTGACTGATGTTGCCAGGTAATTAAAATTTGCTTAGTTTGCGAAGGTAGATAATGTTTACTTGCTTGGGGCCCAATCCATGTTTCTGGTGCATGATTACTCAAACCTGCCATACCTGCTGCCAGCTGTCCTACAGGGTGGTGTTTGTGCCTGCTTAGATGTGGCCTGAATGGATCTGTGTATCTGAGCGGCGAGTCTGCATAAGAACATTCACAAAATAGATAAAAACTGAACAGCACTGGAGCTTGTTAGGTTGCACAACTATCCTTGCAGTACACAAGAGTCAAAATCCTGCCATGTGAAGCTGGTATGTCTCAGACACTGAAAAGCCCATGACCCTGGAAGGATTAGATTCAATCTGATGGATTTGTTATAGGCTTGGCTTCTCAAGGTCAGAAGTTTGGTCTGGGAAATTTTCTTTCAGGAACCCAGCCAAGATGTAAACTTGGCACTTGGCTTGCACTAAAAATGTCTCTGTCCATGCCATAAACATCACTGCATGCTGGAGATGGGGCCAGCTGGGCCCTTTTTGCTGACTTTCTCAAGGACAGCCTTGGTGGAGTAGCATTATTGGAACAGTGTACCTCAGGTTGCTTAGTATCTTTCTGACCTTCCATGGACACAACTGAAAAAATAGGGAGCACTTACCCTAGCTTCTTCTGTGCTCAAGGACACTGCACCTTTGTTTAGGGCATGCCTGGACTCTGAGAGATGGGTGTGGGAGTGGGTCCTGGCAGTGGACATTCTAGTGAAGGCAGGATATGGCAAGTTTGGGTGGCATGAATGCATGCTTCCCATGGATGCCTTGCTCATATTTTCCTGTCTTTTCTATATCTGCTGGAAGGCATGACTGACTCTTGTATATGGGGGTAGCCCAAGGAGGCTGCAAGAGCCCTTTGAGTGTGAGGGAATGTGCCTATGCCAGGCTAGGCATGCCCAAACAGCCCCTCATGTGAAAGTGCGAAGCAGTTCCCATTTTCATAGGGGGTGGCTTTACAGTGTCTCAGGTGTGTGGACATAGCCACAGCAAACCTGTTACACTTGTCATTTTTGTGTCTCTGCCCTTCCCTGAATTTATTTCTATTTCGTGTCATTCAGTCACTAGTGGCCCTGTCTTTTCTGGTGGCTCCACTCTTCTTTCCATGTGCTATGCCCATGTTTAATAGCCTCCCATTCACCCCAGGAAAAGCAGTCATGGGTTGACATTTGCTGCAATCAAGCTATTCAGTTTGTGAATTTTATTCCTTCCTGTCATTTTCATACATCTTGTTTAATTTAATTGTAAGCTGCTTAAAACAGGGGCAGCTTCCCTGTGTTCATACAATGCCTCACTCAATGTGTCTGTGACCTCGATAATTACTCAGGTGCAATTATAATAAAGAGTTATTATCAGCTACAATAATTATTCTAGGACCAGGAAAAATACAATCACATCCTTAGCACATTCCTCCCCACTTCTTTAGCAATGAATGAACCTGAACAGAGTTCTGTACTCTGCGCTATGTATTGCAGCAATGTTTTGTAAAGGTTTTTGAATGCTTACAATTAACTCTTCAGAAATTCTTCTCATCCAGTGCAAAATAGGAAGCAAGGAATAAATCTTTAAATTTTACCTTATCTTGTGGTTGTTGTCATTATTATGATTATTTCAGAGATCTTTTGAGGATGTTTGCATTTTTCACCTGAGACATTTTTCTGAAAATAATAGGGTTTGAAACTGTTTAGAAGGTGCTAGAATAGTAGGAAAAGGTCCTGAGTGGTGCGGGCAGAGTGCAGGTGAGTAAAGTTAAATGATACATTTAACACAGGCAAATGCTTTCTGCCCTGTATCTTAACATGAGAATACATACATAACCCCCAGATATGTGAGGCACATAAGGACTATGAAATGTGCAACATATTTTCCCCAAATTTAGAATTTTTGACCAATAGTGTTGGCAAGGAACCAGTATCATTTATTTACCATCTCGATGCTCTCCTACAGGTATTACTCTTCTTAAAAGTGGCTAATGCGTGGAAATAATTTACAAGTGCCATAGAATTTCTTTGGACTTAGCATTTTTTAGCAAAAATCCTCTCAGGCTAAGATTCAATGTACAGGCTATATTTGTCCATAGTTCTTTTCTTCTGTGTGTTCTTCTCTAAGTTTGTTTACTTGAAAAGCAGATCTTGTTCATAAGTGCTCCGTAACTAATGATGGCAGCTGAGTCAATACTTGGAAGACACTCTGTCCTCTCATTACACATGATACCACACTCTCCTTTCTGAGAAAGGCCCAAATCTCATCCTCCTGTATTTGCTTTTTTTACCCTTGACTGGAATACTAAATTAAAGTGCTATCCACCTCACCACCCCTACAAACCAAAGCCAGTTCCAAAATGCATTAAGGATATCAGGTGCAGATTTATGAAGATGAGTTATGCCTTAGAATATAAATGAATTAAAGATGTGGATATCCTCCAGAAGCCATTGGAATAACTTAAGTGATGTGAAAGAATGTTTTGTGATAATGTTATCACTCTTGCTCACTCTTCAGAGAAAATTGACAGTGTGAAAAGTCCTAATGTTACACAGAATGTGAGTCTCAGCTCTGGGAAGAACATTACTGCTCTAGAAGATCTTGAATTTAAGACCTAGTTCTGTGAAAAATCTGCTCAGTGCTCAGTAGTGCAATGAGTTCAAATCAAATGTTAGGGATTACCAGAAAGAAAACACAAGATAAACCACAAAACATTGCATCATTTTGTAAATACACATGTAGATGTCCCGTGTCTTGAATGCTGTGAACAGTCAGATTCTTTCTGTCACCCCTCCTCATTTTGAAAAAGATCAAACGCACAGAATATCTCTGCATCATGAACAGCTTAATTGAGGGGAACTCTTCGGCTCAGAGAAAAGGAGGAACTTTGTAAGGATGTATAATGGGCATCTATGAAACCATGGAGAAGGGTAATAAGGTTTGATTATTTGCTTAGTCTTCCAATACAGGATCTAAAGTCTGTCAGCACAGAACAGCCTGTGACCTCTGAAACAAATGGTGCAAATGTCCATGATATTGTCACAACCTATATCTAGTCTAGGGAGCTTCAACATAAGAATGCTATTAGTGCTAAAATATTTACAGGAATTCAAGATGTGAACAGCTGAGTGAATGAAAGTGAAAAAGATTGTAAAGCACAAAGATATTACCTCTGCCTCAGAAAGCCCATGTTGCAAATTGTTCAACACTGGGATGGTATTTGTGGGAAGAACCACTGTGCATTTACTATTCAGTTGTGCTTAGGCCTTCATTTGTCATTCTCATAAGAGACCAGATATATTCGGTGCCTTTGATCTGACCCAGTACACCAGTTTTTAAATTATTTTGTTAAATTATTATGGTGATTGTCTGAGACTTCAGGTGAAAATAAGAATGTGGTTTGAGGATGAGAATCAAGCACTGGTGTTTTTCAGAGATGTTTACAACACTTAAACATGCCTTTTAAATGACACCTTTCTCTGACTTTCTCTGTTATTCCAGAGTTTTCAATCAATAAAGATTATTTCTGACATGTAGTTTACCAATGATGCGGAAGAGCTCTTTTGTTTACTCATATACTTTGATGAACTATATAATTTTTATAGTTTTGGGAAGACAGATAAAGAATTACACTTGCAAGACCGGAGATCTGTGTGATATTTTCTCGGTGTTATACACACCTGGAAGCACACAGAAGGCAGTGGTTTCCAAATATTTTTTTTTTTTTTTTTAATATTGTCTAGTACCATGGAGAAAATATCATCATTATCAAGAGAGCATGTTCTCACAAGTATAGTGAATATTCTAATTGTGTCTTGATTAATAGGCAGGATCTATTATAGAGATTTGATGTGGTCATATTTACTACTGGTTTGGTTATAGGTCCAAATAATCATAATAAAAAGATCTCCTACTTTTTGCAGATATTATAAAGCATTCAGGTAGTCACCTATGGGCTGTCCTTCTGCCAGTTTTAAAGGGTTGTCTTCCTGCTGCTCACATTTGGGTTGTCACTGAGGCATTTCTGCAACTGATGTAATAGAACAGATGTAGAAACAACCAAAGACAAAAAGAGTCAGTGCAAAGAAGAAAAGTTACAGCTACATTTTATTCAGATTCTTTTCTTCTCTGAAGCAGAGCTGCTTTTGCAGTCAGTAACTCCACTGTTGTAGCTGATCCAGCACAAGGCTTTCTAAAGCTGTTATGTTCCCATGGTAATGAGTTGTTACTCCACAGGAGAAGTCCCATTCCAGAGAAAAAATGAGATGCCAAGCTATCAAAATGGGTTCTGCCTTCAAGATAAGTTCAGAGTCTCTTCATATGGCAGAGCTGATTATCCTCCATAGTTCTGCTCTTAATACAAAGAATGTGGCTTCATATTCATGTAAACTCAACTCATGGGTAAAGTTGAAAAATTGCTCTGCTGGCAGTGCAAGGAGACTCTATACCTGCCTTTGAGATCTGAAAATATTAAAAAGCTAATTCATATGGGCAAAAGTAACATGTCCATGTTTGTCTTATTTTTCAGTAAATATGGATTATATTACTAAGGATGGTTTGCCCACAGATGAGGCTTTAAAAGGGCTGTTTTCAACAGCATCAACAGAAAGGTAAAAGCAAAGAATGATACCTCTTTCAAAAAGTAGTTTTATTTGACACTGGCTACTGACGAATACCAGCTTACAGATGGACCTTCTCCTGAGGTCTGAGCTCTCACCCGGTGAAGAAGCTCTGGTCTGAGCCCTAAACCAATACTTCTCCCTGTTTTTTTGCTCTGTTCACATGCCAAGCTTCTGACACTCCCTTTCCCACTTTCGCAAGATAGGCTTGCCTCCTAACTCTGCTCTCACAGTGTGAATTGAAAGGTAGATAATTGCTCTGTAAGCATGATAAGGGCTCAGGCTTCTTCCTGTGCAGGAGTTGTGAGGACCTGAAGGATGCTCAGATGAGATAGGCTGCTGAGGACATGAGCTTGTTTGCATCTATGCAAACTGAAGTTTCCACAGATAATGTTTGGGTGAGCATTTCTAGGATGAGCAGAAGATAAACCTGCAATATTCCCACCAAATTCTGGGTTTTGCTACAAACTCTAAAGATGTCAAGTTTAAATAGATGATGTGACAGTATGTCTATGAGTTTCTTCTTTTAATGTGTGCTGCAAAGCCAAAAGAATCCATCTTCTGAACTCATTCTCAGAAATGTCTCCAAATTTATATATTTTTTTAATTTTATACACTGCATTACTGATTAGTTTTGCCTTATTTGCCTTTATTTTACTCATTTAAATGCCTTGACTTGAGAGATTACATCTTACCTGACTGCAGTGAGAGCCGAATCAGACTTTACATTTATTTACTGGAATGTTTCTTTAAGCTCACAGCAAGGTTGACTTGAATCTAATTGCTTATAATATCTAGGTTAGATTTTTTTTCTTTTTCAGTGTTTCTCACTGTCACTGTCCATAGCGTGCAACGTCTGGGTCTGAGTGCATGTCAGCTGAGAAGCAGGTAGCCACTGTTACATTGCTGAACAAATGAGGCTTCCTCACTTTGGATGAATAGGGTTGCAGAACTGTGTTATGAATTGTGGAATGCTCTTGCCCTCGTAGCATTGGAAACAGATTTGCATAATCATGCTCCAGTTCTTTTCCATCTAAAATATCCACAGATAAAGCATATTCTATGAAGCTTTGGGTTGCCTAAGTGATAATAAAAAACCAATGTTGATTAGACTTTAAAAGTCAGCATGTGTATTTTTCAATGATGAGGCAGTATATCTATATCATAAAGGGAGAAAATTTAGTCAAGAAAAACACAACTCAATTTTTAAGATGTGTTTTTGCACATCTGTTTGGTTTCCTGGAACATTCACATAATGTAAAGATGAAAGATTCTTGTTTAATGGTTATAACTAAGCTAAGTGTTCATTCTGATTTGAAATCAGTCAAAATGAGGTCTTTGCCATAGAAAAAGATGTGAAGAAGCAGCAGATAATTCAGACATCTCTCTTGGAATTCAGGTGCATTCTCAGTATATGACTCGATTTGAGTGAGGTCATTGGCATGTTTGGGATAGATGTGATGCCTGATGTGGCCATCTGAAAAACAGAGACTAAACGGGAATAAAGGTAGGTATTTATTTGAATGCCCTTCGAAGGTACACCCTGAGCAGGCCAAAAGCTACATCCAAGATGGACCCCGAGTCATGGGTTCTTCACACTTTTAAAAGTTTGGTTCATTTGAATATCAGGGTTAATTCTCCAATTAAACTTCAGTTAATGATGTAATTTCCCCAAGATTACCCCCCTTCTAAAGACGTTGGTTTACACATTTTGGGCCTAGGACAGTCTGGGTGTCCTTGAACAGAAGGCTTGGAGAGGCTTTGTTGTGTCTAACCAGCGTAAGAGAACCAGAAGTTAGCAAGCTACAAGAAACTTCAGAGTTACACACTAAGCAATACAGGATTTGAAAAATATGAAGGTTAAAACCTAACGCATCAGATGTATGGACTAGTTTTAATTTTTTAAAACATAATTAAGAGACGTATATTGTAAATTGCTAAATTCTGCAATTAAAATAATAATTAAAAATTTTGGTGGAATAAAAGATGTTGAAATATAATAAAATAACATTTGCTTATAGATTTTCTTTGTAAATTATTTCCAAGAAAGTAAAATTTAGCAAAAATGTTCGCTTGTAACAGCACATTTTATATTTTCATGCTCTCACATCAAATTTAAATTCAGGAATTTCTGGGACACCTTTCACTTGAACTATAACCTTTTCAATTGGATGATAAACTGTGGCAGTGCCAGTGTGTTGATTGATTCCCACGCCAGTCTGTACAACAGCTGGTTAGAACTGGCAGAACATTGAAGATTAATAGAATGGCAGCAGTCAATGAGCTCTATTACTTTCTTATTTTTCTGTGTCTCTGACTGTAGAAGGGAGGTTTGTCTGTCACAGCTCTGCAAGCTCTACTGCTCAGGCAGTAGGAGAGCTGCCACGTGCATGTGACCAGCAAAGCAGAAGCAGTAGATAAAGCCTCAATAAGTCTTAAATGCACTTGGAAGAGTGGTATTAGAGAAGAGATGTAAAATACCCCACAAAACCCATTTTTTATTACTACTATTTTGTTTATAAAATGCATCTTGGGATGCAGGAGGACTTATAAATGGTAGGAATTAAATTTGAAAGAGTTATCCTTGTCCTGTTCTTTGAATCAATATGGATTTTCAAGGGCTGGGTTGCTTTTTAAGGTTTCTGCTATAAAGAACTTATATCTGCAAGTCCTGATCTTTCTTTTACTAGGAGTAATTATATGAAAATACAGCATTTCAGACTTTACTAGATCTCAGTAGTTGCAGAATGTTAAGCATGTATTCGCAGAATTGGGACTTTAATGGATTTCAGCAAGAAGTGCAGGGATATAGATGTTGGTGATAGTAGGTGGAGCACACAGTTGATAGTTGTTTTAAAATCTTTTCCATTTTATGTTTCTTGGAATATTGCAAGGGTCCCAAAAAAGTCAAAGGGAGATCCATCACAGATATTACTGGGTCCTTCTGGACCACCACAAGGTTTTTTATGGTCAGGCCGCCTCTTTCAGATCTTTTGTCATTTATTAATACAGTCTTTCTCATATTTGTAACTTTCACTGTTCTTTCCAGTTACTTATTAAAACTCCAAACCATTAAAACAACAATAAAAAGTACTCATTCACTCCAGCCCTCAGTGTGTACGAGTTAGTTCAGTCCAGTTCTTTCTTTGTCTTGAAACTCCTCCATCATTCTAATTGGAGGATGAGGATTTGTGGCTATCCTTTTTCACTTGCCAGTGTGGGATCTGGCACTCTTCATCTATTTCTTGTGTAGTTTCTGGAAGTCACCCCAGATTTTCATTCTCATAAAAAAAGGAAGGGCCTTTGGGGCTTGAAAGTGTATGTATGTATATGTATATATATATGTGTGCAACTGTAGGATTCTTTCAAAAAGGTGATCTAAGTTATGACACTACCCTAAATAGTGTAAATGCTTTCTTAACAAATAGAGACCTATTCCTTGCAGAAAAGTGGTAGTTATCTGGAATGAAAAAGTAGATAAAATGGAGGAGAATCATCCAGGAAATCACAGCAGACAAATCATTTGACAACGTGAAGGGATTTCTTGTTTCCGTTTCTGTTAGGAGAGTTATGGTGGAGAGGGAAACAGTAGGAAGAATAAAGTAAGAAAAAGAAAGAAAAGGCGGAAGGGAAGTGAGCTTAAAAGATAAAGGAGGGCAGGACAGATTAGATCGTGGAAGGCCGCAAGGTTGGGAGCTAAAGTAAGATTTCAGTGAGACTTTCAGAGCCCTATTTGAATAGATTGTTTTGCTCTAATCCCCCTAAGACAGCTGCTAGACAGCATTCCTCTACAAGGAACGACAAGGAACAACATGACAACAAGAAGTCATACTCCTCACTGTTTCAGACTCTGTTAGTAGAAGGGAAAAGTAAATGAATAGCCAGGTGAACAATAGTTTTGAGGAACTGGTAGAAGAGACATAAATTCTTATTTCAGTAATCAGTATGAGATGGAAAAAGAGCATCCCCATCAAGGAACACAGTGTGTATAACCTGGTGGTTTTAATAACACCCAGGTAAATCTTTTACAGCCTGGGTGGGTCCTCTGCCAGGGGCCCCTCCAGATGTGGTTCTTAGGTTACTAGCCATGGTATAGCTCTGCATCAGGGCTGTAGAAGTGTTTGAAACTCAAGTTGAGTAGGGGTCAGTGATCACCAAGAAACACAGTTTAGAGCAGACCAGCATGTTTAGGAACCACTGCTGTAACCAAGAGGCTGTTATGACAGAGAGCATCACCAATCTCCTCTGACACCGATGCTTTGTGAGAACCAGGCTGGCTGGAAAAAATGGTTATGGCTTTGAGCATCAGGGATTCACCTGTTTCTCAGAAAACTTTTTCTTAAATGAGCTCAAGTCACACTCTCCTTGATGCTTCCCACTGTGCACTTTCAGCAGCTTCCCAGTAAACAAGCCAGCTTTTTCTGGTCACATTTTTTGCTTCTTCGCTTTGCTGAATATGCACTCTCCTGCCACTCCCTGAGACAGTGAGTATGTCTAGGCTTACTTTTATACTGGAAGCTTTCAAAGAGAGCTTCCAGAATTACAGGGAGGTTCCCTGACATTTCAGGTTTTTTTCCAGTTTGATGCTTTCTTTCTAGAATATCTTCGTATGATGCTACAACTGAAAAATTTCTTTTCCCTTTGCTTCTTCCACTCTCAGCTTTCACATGTGTATCAACCAGTATCACATTTTCTGTCGTACTTTAAGTTAGCTAAAATGCAAAGCTCAGGTGAAGCAAACTGTTCCCATGAAGACGCATTCCTGTTTTTGTTGCTGAAGCATTACTCCTGCCTTGATTTGCTTTATTTTTCTTCAGAATAAGTAGCAGTAGCACATTACATTTACATTTATGATATTTGTTCTTTTGCCTGCTTACTCCATAAAATAAGATAACAGCCTCAATGCCCTAATGCAGATGTCTAGGAGCTATATATTTACATTTTGAAATCATGCTGTTAACTGGGTTTTTTAGTAATTTAAAGGGGAGTTAGAGTAAATACCCATCAGATAAATCGGTAGAGTACTCTGTAATCACCTTGAATAAAAGCTTTTCTCATTCATGAACTAGAAAAGCACTGTTTAGCATTCTTACACTGCATAGTGTTATGTTCTGAAAGCAACTTATCATGAAAAACAAAATAGGTATTTTTCTAAGCCAGACTGATGTCAAATTTTGCTAGCTTTACTTAAGAATCATTGAGTTTCCTACTTCTGAAGGTTTAGGCAAACTTTTTTTGTGAAAGGTTTAATTTAGCAGAGCATTCTAACAGACTTATTTCTTACTAATTCGTAGTCTGTCTTGTACTTAATCTTGCAGAGACAGATGCTGTGAGCTGAGGCACCCTGCATGTGACATAAGTAGTCATTAACAGTCACCGTTATTCAATCTCCCCAAAATAGTTTTCAACATCCCTACTACATTACTGTAAACAATAATCAGAAATTCAGATAAGTATTAACATATATTAAGTGTTGTGCAGGTCCTATATGTAAAAAAAGAAGAGACTCTTAGAAAAAGGATTATTAAAAATGAATTGCAGGTTTTTTTATTTTGGTTCAATAGCTGATTTCATTAAGAGGAGTTTCTAGCAAATGAAAATGCAGTTGTATTTCAAATAATTTCCTTATGAGTTTGCAGGAATATATTAAGATATAGTTGGCAGAATTTTTTTAAGGAGGAAAACGGCTGCAGGGAGACTGAATTTTCTTTCAGCACAAAGGAAGTTGGGTTTTTTCCCTCAGATTAGGAATGGCATGGGAATTCCTCTCTTATGGAAGCAAATTTGTTCTTACTCATCTTCTAATTCATATTGATTGGAACTTATTTACATTTTCTATTCAGGGCTTGCCTTGAATTAGGCTGAGCATGTAACACTTGAAGCCAATGTGAGAAAGAAGTATAAAAGTAAAAGAATGGGGTTCAAGCTATAACTTGTAGATAGTAAGGTGAAAAAACATTTCATGTTCGGGTAAAAATGTGAAGTGCAGTATTTTCAGCGGAATGTTGGCTTTACTAAGTAGCAATATTCATGTTTCCTATCCCAGGAATAAGTAGCTGAAAGACAAGGGGAAAAATTACTTTTCCCATATCAAATTGAAACAGAGTAGATATAAAAAATAAAGAAGACAAAAGATGATAATTAAGCTCTTTTCAAAGAAGAAAAATTGTGGGAAAATTGTGGAAAAAATTGCGGCTGAGTGTTGGAAATTTGTTTTCATCCTTGAAAAAATCATGATCGATATGAATACCTGTAAAATAGCAGGTACTTACCTTTGTCTGGAGATTGCAATGATAGCGTTTGTTGTCATTTTTTTGGTGAATATTTCAAAATTAAACAACAGGCATACAATACCAAAGGAACTTTCTCCAACTCACGTATCTTCTTTAATGAACTGTACACCTGCTATCACCAAAGCATCAGAGTGCCTGATAGCCCATAAGACTTGGTTTATGATTTTATGATTAAAAATACCTATGCTTGTAAGTCAGAGGATCTGTGTGACTTACATGTACAATCATGTAAGTTGTGTTTCTTCCCTGCTGAACACCTCTGTGTTGCCAACAGATCAGAGGTTTGTGTATCACTTTTTATTGTCGGCTTCTGACAGTGGGAGGGATTCTAACTACTGTAGAGACTTCTGACAGTTTTAGAAAAGCTGCCTCCATCCCTGAGAGCAGTAAATCAGGAGGCTGCTGTAGGTGTGTGTTTCTGCTTTTAGAGGTGGATAATGGGAAATTCTCAGAACTGAAATCATGCTACTTCTGCTTTCTTTTCCTTTTGTGTCTTTTGATCCGTTCCCAAACTTCTTTTTGTGTCTCTGAAATTCCTATATGAAGGTCAGAAAAATGTGGAAGTTTTTCAGCTATCAGGCAGTGCCATAGTTTACCTTCCCTTGGCAAACCTGGCCAAATGTCACAGAGCATTCTAAAGTAATGTAAAGAGAGTAAAAATGTGGAGAGTTTTTTATTGTAAATACTACCCTTGACTTTCACTGTAATGGAGTCTGTGGTGCCACACATATTTATATCAGATCTTTGTTATAGAACTGTCTATCTTTTAGTTACCCAACAGTGTATACTACACTATTTAAGGACAATTTTCGTGTATAAATTCCTCTTTTTGATATGGTGCTACTTTTATTCCTCTGTATTGACCTAGAGTTTGTAAACATGATAGAGAAGCAATTGTTTCCTGTCCAATTAGCCCAGCCTTTGCCTTGGCTGTAAAACTTTATGCAAAATATTCCTTGCAGTCTTTCCAGTCCAATGAAACAAAGATAGACTTATAACTCTTAAAGATTTTTGGCAAACTGCTAATAAGAGCTTTTTAGAAACTGTAAGACCTTCAGCTGATGGAAAAGTATAAGAGGGAAAAAAAGACTGCAGTCTTGCGCAGGCAGTAATGATGACAGCACCATTAATAACATGGATCATTAAAATTTATAAAAAGCTATTCTTAATATAGGATATAAATACATTTCTCAGGCAGAGCTATGAAATTTATAACTTTTTTATTGTCACCAGAGGACCTTCCTAGTGCTCTGCACCACTCCACTGTCTGCCCTCCCTCATAAATCACTGTGTGGTTAATAACCTAGATTACAACTACCAGTTGCATTTACAGAATTAAATATTGACTATGTGAAAATGTTATTACATTTTTACTGATCGGAAGACCGCAGAACAGCCCTGCAGGACATGTAGCTGAACAGAAATATCAGTGTAATCTTTGTTGGAAACACAGTTATGGGATGCTTGGTAGCAAGTGACAGTTTTTAGAAACAGAAAAGAGGTGGTGGAAAGTGAACTCCTTAATTTCATACTGAGTGACACGTTACCTAGAGCAAGTTGTATATTAAAGGCTACTTACTTCATTTTTGGCTGAGAAGTTTCAAGACCAAATACATGAAGTAACTTTTAAAATGTAAGTCCTTGTGTTGGCAAAGTGGTACATCAGAAAATCTGATAATATTTCTTCTCAGGTCTGAGATCTTGGTAAAACTGAGCTGCATTTATATCAAGTAATGGTGCTTTTGCCAGGTTGGCTGGGAGACTGACTTAAGTTTTAGTACTTAATGAACTGTTTCTCATACTGCTTCCTGTCTTTTTTTTCTGTTTTCTCATTGGATGAATTATTCCAAAGGTCTCTTGAACCTCCTCTTCTTCACAACACATGAATTAACATAACTGTCAGAAGGAAAGAGTTTCTTACTAAAAATAATTTAGGTTTTGATCCCTGTTATTTATTTAATAATTGGTTTAATCCTCCCTTAGAGTCCTTAGATATAATTTTGTTATTAATGCAAGTTTTTACTAGGATTCAAGAAAAAATCACATGTCCAGATAAATTGCCATTTTCCATGTCACTATCACGTTCCTGAACTTCCATCTGTATGTGTTCATTTTTTTAGTTTCTCCCTCCTGTAGGAAAGTTACTCTTTATCTTGCCCAGACGTAATTTCTCTGCTGCACTGGAAACAGATCTGTGCTTTTGTGCTGCAATATATCTTAATAATAATTTCAATTCAATTCAAAGTGATTAATTATTTTTTCAATAAATCAGTGTTTTGAATACTTCTTTGTCAATTTGCAATCTAAACAAGTTTCAGCTTGCCATTTTAACCTGAATTTCCACAAAACCAAAAAATACTTTTATTAGGCATAGGTCTTCTTTGTCTTGTCACATTTTCTTGCTTATCTCCAAACTGCCTTTAATTTGCCAACAGATTCTCTGTTATTCTGCTGGTAGACTGACACCACCACTGGAGGAGGTGTTTCATTTCATTCACAAGTGAAAGAATGATATCCTCTTTCTTTAGCATATGAATCTTCTCAAATCATCCACAGTCTCAAGAACGAGTCGAAGTTTTCAATCTATGGTAGCCTCCAAGTTTAGCCTTATTTAAAGATTAGTAATTTGCCCTTGCTGCATCTCAGTGCAAATCATATGTCAAAATGTCTTCACGGTAATGATTGTGGGAAGATCAGATACTCCATTCCTTCTCCTTTTAAAACTCTTTCTGGGTTGGAAGAAGCAGGGATTTATTCTGGAGAGGCTTCTTGTAGATGTAATAGCAAAAGTACCAGATTTGTGAAGTGTTTTGTATTTTACTTTGATATCTGACTGTACTCACAAGAGTCCTGGCCATTTATCAGATGACTTTGATTATGAACCATTTTGGTGTCATTTTGCAAAATTTATTCCAGGTTAAGCTGGCACAGAAGTCTGTTAGTGAACCTTTACTTTGGAACAGATTTATATGTATTAATTAATAACTGATAATGCATTTTCAGCAAATTTTCAGTGTTCTGCAAGTTATAATATCTAAGATTAAACCTTTCTCATTTTCTTCAATAATAATAACAACAATATTTTAATAATGTTTGACTTTTTCCAAGTTCAGTAGCACATTAATACCGTTCACTTTTATACAAAGGAGCTATATAAAATCTATTACCATTGAATGAATTGTTCAAATTTATTCTCCTTTGTGTATAGTTCTTGTTGGATAAATGTTCTAGCATTATATATCAGTGAAGAGTCTGATGGGAAGGGGTAGTGGCCATGCTTGAAAAGGCAACAGGGAAAGAATTAGAAACGTGAAGTGTTGTTGAGTGGGGAGGAATACAGAACTGTGCACAAAACCAAGGAATTGATATCCCTCTAGACACAGACAACAAACAGTGAATAATTCTTACCAGAGAGAAGAAACGTTTGCCCTGCCTAAGAATTCTGCTGTCACACAGTTCTCTGGCTGTGTATATCAGTATGGGAAATCTTCCAAAAGGTGACCTTTGTCTCCCGAGTGGCATTTTGTATTTCATTCCTTGAGACACTGACATCTGAAAGCTTCCTTCTGTTTGTGTGGCCAGACCACTTCAGTGTCCTTTTGGTCATGGTAGTATCACAAGACAGGGATATATTTAGAGAGCAGAAAGAAAAAAAAATAGAGGTCAGGTAGAAGTGTAAGAAAAAGATATGTAACGGGAAAAGATGACAGCAGAATCATAATTTTCACATAAAAGGAGATGTCTTGCATTTCAAAGCTCCAGGACATGTCACATAGGACCTTCTGGATGGCTCAATCCAATCAAAGCATCTCTTAGAACAAGGAATATGCCAGCAGCCCATCTCGAGCCTCAAAATCAAACTCTGCTTCTTTCTCACTAGGTGTTTTGATGAGTGACACACTGAATAGCTGCTCTTTTCCCTCCAATTAGGCTTAGCATCAGAAACTTTGACCTTATTTAAGCCATTTCTCAGATTTCTTTGAATTACTTGAAATGTCTCAGCATTTTATTAGAGTTCAGTCATTATGCTTCTTATTTTGAATGGATTTAGACTTGAGGTGGTGTTGACTGTGACCCCAGTGGGATCAACTGAAGTCAACCGTAGTTGACTTCTATACATTTAAGATTATCCTTAATATAGACAGCAACTTCTCCTCTTCTTTTTCCCTGTCTTTTACAAAACAGCCTACAGCCATCCATTATGGTCCTCTGAGCCATGTGGCTTGTTCCACCATGTTTCAGTTATTCATGTGATATCAAAACTTTCTGACAAGCCCAGGAGCTCCAGTTCCTCCTGTCTATTCCTCAGCCTGTGTGCATTGGTATACATACATTTAAGATGGTTGGGTTTCTGGTTCTTGTCTTGGGAGGCAGCTGAAGAACATTTGTTGCTGCTCTGATTGGCCTGACTTATTCCCCTGGCATGAGCATTGTTACTTTAGACCTTATTTCCCAAATCTTTCTGTTTAAATCCCACCTCACCAAGTTGGCCAACCTGCTGTTCTTGGTCTAGCGACATTTCTTCACCCCACAAGTGCTGTGGACCCTCTTGAGAGATGTGAAATTTGGACAGGCTTTTGCCTGCAAGCAAATAGCAGAACACGCAGGCAACAGCAGAGCAGTGAGACCAGTGGGAGGAACAATGAGGAGCAATTCTCTAAGTTCACGTCAACTTTTAAATAAAGTTGATGGAAGTTGGTGTCTTTAGAGGGCTTTTTGGGCTAAATGTCGTTATATTAAATTTATCTGCTATGAAAAGTAGTCTACCATGAGTAATAAGGTCTGATAGTGTTTTTAATCAGCAATATTGCACAATACAGTTTAATGTGGTTTATTTCCTACCATTTATGTGCCTAGATTTGAAAGAGAAACACCTCTTTTAATTAGTCACACATTTTGTTCTCAGATGTTCTTATCTAGTTTTAGTTGAGGGAAGTCTTTAATCCCAACACAGACCTCATTTTGGCAAAGCATAAGGAACTTTCTTTGTGCTAACAGAAGTCCATCCTTTTGGATGTAAACAAGGCCGGGTTGGATGGGGCTTTGAGCAGCCTGGTCTAGTGGAAAGTGTCCAGCTGACTCCTACTGACCAAAGGGATATTCCATAGCATATGTCGTCACAATCAGTATACAAAGCGAGGGGAAGAAGGAGGAAGGGGAGGACATTTGGAGTGATGGCATTTGTCTTTCCGAGTCACCGTGATACATTATGAAGCCCTGCTTTCCTTGAGATAGCTGAACATCTGTCTGTCCATGGGAAGTATTTTCTGTTTTGCTTTGCATGTGTGCGGCTTTTGCTTCCCTATTTAATTGTTTTCATCTCACCCATGAGTTTTCTCACTTTTACTCTTCTGATTCTCTCCCTGATCCCACTTGCGGAGAAGTGAGCAGGTGGGTCTGCGGTTACATGGTTACTGGCTGGGGTTAAACCATGACAAGCTCCGATACATAGACATACAGCATTCTTTAAACTGCTATGACAACAGGAGAAAAATAACAATTAAATAAAGATTAGTGCTATTACAACATAGTAGAAATTTACCTCATCTTTATGGAAACAAATGGCAACAAAACAGGTAGAGGAAAGGTCCGTCTTAAGAGTTTTGGTGCACAGTGCCCATTCTACTTTTCCAGCATGAAAATGCCTGGTTTTACAGATGTTGATTACTAGAAAATGTTTTCTCATATAAATGTAGCCAGATTACCCTTGACTCTTACTGATTGACTCTTGATAATTTTCCCTCTCCTTTCCCCAATTTTTGCCAATTCTCTTTTTTTTCTATACAAGACATTTCCTGTAGTCAGCCGACCCTTTCAAAGATAGGTTTTTGACAGATGTTTTTATTGTTTCCCTCCTCCTCAGTCTTTCATATTTGTCTATTAGATATGCAACAGTGATAGTTAAAACAAAAGCTGTCCTTACAGTATGGGGGAAGGGGGAAGCCTGTAGAAATAGCTGGTTAATGCTTCACACAACAGTTAATTGCTTATTCACTTCCTATAAAAGATGCAGAGAATGGAGTATCTATTGGTCAGCTGAGGACAGTCAACTCTCAATTCCATTTGCACAATGGCATGCCATTAAATAGGATCCCAAATTAATGTTTGTATCTCTCAGTTGTTATATTCCATTCAAGGTGGCACTATGAGCTCTTTGCATGATCAGTAACATTCCCTGTCACCTGTGCACTTTCAGAGAAGAAGGAAGCATACAGGGCTAGCATTCTGCTGTCAGGATGGAAAATATCTACCTAGCAAATAAGAGGGAATGCAATAAAAGTTAAAGCAAAGCATCTGTGTTAAAACAGGCTTTGTGCTGTGCTGAGTCTTCATAGCTCATGTTGCTACCTCCAGTTCAAAAAGTATCATAAATAAGTGCAGAACACAAAAATAATGCCAAACCTGAGCACGGGGATTTAATTTACTCCTTGGAGAACTTAGATGGCTTTTAGAGCTACGTCCTTCTGTATGCCAGTGTCTGTATGTGTGTTTACATAGACAAACATGCAACAGGAGAATTACATAATAATGTATATTTGTTTTGCCTTGATGCAGCCTTCAAAATGAACCAATTATCTACTAACTCCTTTCATTTCTACCATACAGTCTGTGAGAAATTGGGGCACTTGTCCTTCGTAAAATATGATTTATTTCATGAAAGTGTAAAATTACTAAGACTTATTTCTTCTAGGAGAACCCGAACACTTAAGCCATCTGCATTCAGCAGTTCTACCATGCTGTTTATTCAAATGAGAATTCTTAACAAAAAGGTTACTTCATTGGGCCAGTTCAGCTTGTTTGCCCAGCAGGAGCTCCACACTTTATTTAAGCTTTTAAACTCCATATCAGTAGCATGAGTTGATGTTTAGTGCACAATAGGGATACAGTATAGCCTAATATATGCATTTTTCCTTCGGAATTCTAATGCTTTAGTACTGAAGGAAATTTACACAAGCCGCATAGAAATTAAAGCAAGGCATTTATTTCATTCAGAGAATGCAGTGACTTCCAATGGTTGCACTACTAAGCACTCTCAGCTTTGAAAGGGACCTTTTATTGTGCAGGAAGAAAGCTCAGATATAGCGCTAAGCGAAAATTTCGGAGTCCAGATTAGCATGCCTAGCAACTCATTGCTGTGTACCGTTTTTTCCCAGTCCCCTACTAGCTGAACTCTTTCCGTACATCTTTAATTGATTGGGTTAATATAAACCCTCAGCACTACCAGTGTTTGTGTGGCCCCCATAATAAGGCTATTGTGTGCTTCTCTCTACTCTTGTGTTCCCTATTTAGGAATGTGTCGCTCTGAGCAGTTCAAAAGTGTGAGCAAATGAAAAAAGCCACAATCACTTCATTAATGATTTGTAAACAGAATATCCAGTACTGACGCCACCTGCATAGGCTTTCAGAAGAAAAAATACTGGATTTGCTGAAGCTCTGTGTAGAATCACTGTGGAATTTAATTCGGCAGAGTAAATAAATGCCCCAATTAACACTTTTACACTCAACCAAATGGTTGTATTTAGAGGAAATAGTTTCTTTCTTCAAGGAAAATTTCAAAGGAGACATGGGATAAAGATAAAAAAGAACACCCCAAAAACAAACAAACAAAGAATAACCCTTAAATCTCTCCGAGCAAGTTTTACACAAGACGGCACACAGCAGTTGTTGAAGTTATAAAGGCAGACAGCAAAATGTGTTTAAAAAAGGAACGTAAAGTAAGAAAAAAGTTCACTGAAAATTTCAAAATAGCAGCAAATGTGTTTATAACTTCAGTTTGCTGCTGCTGTAGGCCTCATTAAAGTAAGCCTTTGTTTTTTCCTTTTCAAACACTACCTATTATGACAGCTAGAAACAGCTTACCAGCTGCATACTGTCATCTTACTCTGCCAAGATATCATGTAATCATTCTCAGAGTCTGAAAATGGGTATCCACCACAGGCTTTGTGAAGATGTCACAAAAACTAAAATTGCTCTGCATGCATATAGTTCTAACTACACTGCATAGTTGTTGATTTAAGAAAGACTTTTAGTAAGCCCTACTGAGGTAATATTTATCTATTGTACCTTTCTAAATTAGAGGCAAGCTTCTTACATGGCAGCAGATATGCACAGTTTTAAGACCTGTCAAATACTGTGAAGTTCCTTCAAACACAAGGAGAGGAAATAAGAGTCAGGCTTCTTTCTGAAATGCCAGGCATTCAGCCACTCACTGGTGCCTGCAATGACAACCCAAAACCCCTCATCAGCCAGGGGATCACCTGGCTCTCATATCTGATCTGCCATTCTTCTGTACTCTGCCTGTTACTAAAGAAAACATGTTGCAAAGGAAGGAGACATGAAAAGGAAGCTCTGAGTATTTTATCCTGCATTTCTAAAACTGTCTGTGTCACATAAAATCCCAGACGTAAACAGCGGAATGGGTCCACATTTTCACTGGAGCAGGTGAGGAGAGATTGTGACCATGGTCAGATACACAGAGAATTGCAGAGGCAATCTTTGGAGAGGAGAGTGGCCTGTGAGTGAGGCATGGCTTGTACACCACCACTGCTTTCTTTCTTGTATCCAGAACAAAGACAGGGTTTCTCACTTCAGAGAAAGATTTCAAAACACTGATTCTTCTTTTTGGAGATGAAACAGCTGCCCATCCTGAGGTATACAGTGCCCTTCACCACTCTCCTCTTTTGCAGTGCTCTGTACGATGCATTTGTGGTCAGGGGGAAACAAGCTCTGTCATCCTGAAATACAGCAGGATAAAATGTTTTCTGCAAAGCTCAGCCACAGACAAAAAAAAAAAATAGCACACAGACAGGATTTTTTAGGAAAGAAAGAGAACACAGCAGAGGATGTTGATGTATCAATTGAAGTGGGTTGGGGGGAAAAAGCATCTTGGATAATATAGGCAGTGGTCTTCCTTTCCCACGTAATCTGAAGCAAGAAAGGATGCCAAAAAGGAAGTTTAGAATTTTAATAACATACCTCCACCAATTAAAGAGTCCAAATTGGGTCCAAAAGGACTTGGGTCCAAAAGGACTCCTGAAAGCTTGCAGAAAAAATCAGTCATTTTCACTGTGAGATGCTATCTATTTCCCAAATGTTTGACTATCTATCATTTTAATAGTTTATAGACCATTGACTAACTGTCCCATACAAAGATGTAAAGCAGGAGTAACAGAAATGGAACATAATTCTAGGACCCAGAGGTTATATGTGACTGCATCAAGAAAAATATTGACATCATATTACCGTGAAGCTCTTTGTCATTATTGTTGGCTTTGCTCTCAGTTCTCATATACAGGCTTATGGTAGTATTATGTTCTTTTAAACTACAACTCTGAAGCATGTTTTTGCAAAGTTTTGTGTTCTACTTGAAAGACAGAATGGTTTAAACAAGGTCCAAAGGTCTACCAAAATTGCTCAAACTACCGTACAAATTATTGAGCAAGGAGATCCCTGAGGTAATCTGAACCAGTATTCCTGGCAGGCGATGCAACAAACAAAACAAATCGCAAGAGTTAGCAGAAGTATGAGTTAAAGTACAAATAAAGGTGATAGGCGTCACTTGCACTTCAGTCTTCCTCCACAGACAGAGGTTTCTGGACAGAACCATTCTGGATGGAATAGTTAGAAATCTTGATGGTTTTCCTGCATACTGTATGTCAAGATCAATGATGCAAAGCCATGCAAAGCAGAAAAACTTGTGGTGCCTGAAAGATCTCACAAATTAACAGGCAAGATTATTGCCTAACTCTGCCAGAAACCTGCTTCATCTCCTATTTTAAGCAAATGTTGGAAAGTATGACAGACAATTTAATCATTGCAGATGCTGCCAGTACCATTACAAAGCAAAAACGTATAATGAGCAACATTCCTACTCTGAGAATATGTGCAGAATAGGCATGGATTTAGAGGATCCTAAAGCAAGCAAGCTGACCATTTGTTCATCTAGTACTAATGATGATGATACCAGAGAAGTTTATTCTGTGACATGCTTTGTTTTAGTTTCTTGGTGCATTTCTTCGCATTAAGACCTAACCATGCAACAATCTTTTTGGTTTCCCTGATTCCCTTAGCAGGACACTCACAAATAGGTAGGAGTGAAATTGCAGTGTGTTCCCAATTTTAACTTCTGAGGAGACCAGGAGAGGAGGGAATAACACAGAGCTCTCCCTTCCTACCAACCAGACGCATATCACATTTTTGTTCTTTGTATGAAGTGTGCATTGTGGAAAAATGCACGATTTTTTCCAAAAACAGTACTGCAACCCTAACAAAAAAAAAAAAAAAATATTTCACAGCCCCACAACAAGAATGTTGGACAAGTTATTCTAATAAACATGACTTCCAAGAAAATGCATTCAGAGCCTTTGGATGCCCAACTAGAAAACAGCATTTACCTATCTGAAACAGGATGAGCTACACCAGCATTTTCTAAAGCTTTCCTACAGGTTCAAAAGACACAAGATGCCGAACATATTTATATCCACAAATATCTGACTTTGTTACATGACCTTCCTTGTTCCTTTAAGAAGCACAAGAAATATGAACAGGACAGCCTGTCCTCTAGTTTCATACTTTGCCATATTTTCTGGATAGTGCCTTCTCTCTCTTAACCTTCTGAAAATGCAGTTTTTGCTTGGTAACCAACTCAGCATAGCCAGGAGAATTCTGATTGTTGTAGTCACTGAAGTGATATTCTCACTAAAAATAGTGGGTTACAACATTCTGTCCTAGGACAACTAGCTGTCTCTTGAGTAAATATTTGGAAATAATTTACAATGTACAACCTCTGATTGTTTGTAAAGTGTTTTTGAAACACAGTATTTAGGTCTTTCAAGACAGACACTCAAAAATAGATAACAGTCTTACTTGTAAGTTTGTGAATGTAAGCAAAATCTTCGTATGAATCAGTATTATTAAAGTGTATGCATAGTGCTAACTTGATATTTAAAGTAACTTTGTGGTTCTCATGCTTCAGCAAGCAAGCAAAGAAAATTTAATTTATGGAAGATATGATTCCAAAGTTAAATATGTGGGTTTTGGGAGAATGTCAAAACACTTTTGACTCAAAATATTCTCTGGGCATATATTTGAACAACTTTGTTTCTTTCAATAAAACCCAAATATCTCAAGCTGGCCTCATGATAGTTACTGTCTTTCTAGGAGAAAACACTCAAATGCTTTGCAGAAATTAATGTGGGGTTTTTTTGCTTTCTTTTTCAATACTACCTTTTCATTGCATTTTGCCAAAACTGCTATGTTCCCTAGAGTATGATGAGAAATTATATTTGCGGGATTTCAAATTATAGTAAAAGGAAATTGCACAGTGACCCTTCCTTATGTGAAAGAAAATCTTATGATTTTCTGCTGAAAGGGGAACATGTGAGGGTGTGTGCTGCCTTTGAGAAAAGAAGCAGCCTTTTGGCAGTGCTAACAATCCATAGCCTACAAAATTATTACATGAAGCTGAGCATTTGATTCATTTAAGAACTCATGCTCATCATGATTTTGAAATTTGCTAATTCCTCTTACACAATCTTTAAATACCTTAGATTAAGCACATACTAGAATGTGACAAAATCAATTCTCCTGGCTATAATGAGTGACTTGGGTCACTCATTTTTGAAAGAAACCAAAAGTCTTCACTTTCTTAAGGAGTGTGGTCAAAGATTTACACTTCCACTTGGGAATATTTTCTAATCTGCCACTGGAGGTAAGTGGAAAATTAGAGACAGATTTTTCCATTCCAGAGAGGCGCTGAATAGGGAGGAAAGAGTGCTGTTCTTTGCAGTTGTGAACAGCAAAATTCACTCATCTCCCTCCACTTCCTCATCATGAATTCACATAACTTCACGTTGCTGTGACTCTTGTTAAGCTGTAGGAAAATATAATTATGGTCAGAGGAAAACAGCATAACGATGGGCATTTTTCAAAATACATGTCTGCTCTCATCTTTATGACTTACTTTTTATTTTTCATATTGTAAGACTATGATTTACAGCCATATCTTTTCTGGTGGACTCCAGAAATCTCACTGAAACTGAGGAAAACCACTATTTCAATTTTTCGTGTGATTTTTTCTTAAACACATCTGAATGTCTTGAAGTTGCCTGCAAAGGAAGGTGGTGTTCAGTGGAAAATAGTTCAAACTTGTCCAAATTATTTTTTTTTCTCATGGCAATGCAACATTTCATCAATAACTAAGTGTAGTACTAAAACCTGACTTTGTTCAGCCTTGTATTAAACTGTGAAAAGGACATTCATACATTCCCTGTCTCAGTAATAAACATTATGCATCATGATGGCAATAATAACTGAACACAGCATATATATTTTGGTGTCTTTTATTTAGATTAAAATTGCATCATGGTTGGTTGACAGCCTATAAATAGGACAGTCAAACATCAACTTGACTGCTTCAATTCCACACTGAATAAAATTATCAACTAGCAGTATTCAAACACAACTACAATACATTTTCTTTCAGTCTAAGATGGACATGACCATGGTGGGTAACCAGATCTTCAAAGAACCACCAAACTGGATGTGGCTTGGGTTCCCTCAGAAGGAGCACCTTCTAATTCCTTCCATGAGCCAAAGGGGGTGCTATCAGCTGCTGCAGAAACTGCTTAGGGAGCAGGGAATAAGTAGAAGGTGTGAATGCAGTTAATTATTTAATTATGTCTTGGCATATGTGTCTGCTTGCTAGTTTTAATCTATGTAAGTAAGTGAGAATGAAAGCGTGAAGAAAATAGCTTGTTTTGTTCTTTGGTGTAAGCAGTTTGTAGCACCATTTAATATAGTACATAATAAAAAATATTGTGAGACACAAGGTGTATCTCCTTGTTTTAATTTGGTAGGTCTTAGGGGTTTGTTCATTCTGTAACTATATTTTCTTCCCTGAGAGCATAGATTAAATGCATACTTTATATATGTATTTATATGTGTCTCAATTATCAAATGTATTTAAGTGGTAGAATCTCTAATGCTGCTATATATTGAAGTGAGTTCCTTTCAAAAATAAGTGTAAAGCAGTAAATGTTGTTTAGTTGTTTAGTAAATGTTGTTGGCTATTGTGTTGTGTTTGCCCACCAGAAAGGGGTCATCTGACATTTCTGTGGTTTTATTATTGTGTATTTATTTTCCCTAGCTACACTAGAACGCTTTTTATTCTTTAGGGCAAGAAAGTTTGAAAATAACATGTTTCAAATGTATTTTACTTTCCGATAGCGAGTGGCACTGTTAGTTTGATCCCTACATGTTAAAATATTATCAGCTTTTTTTCTTTTCAAGAGTAGATCCTTTCAACGATGAAAACTTAAACATGATTTTTACTTCAGACTTTTTATTCTGACCCTTCAAACGGGAGAAAAACCCCTCACCATGCAGTTTACAATGAGAAGAGCAATCGAGATCTTTTCAATTCATATTTTTATCTGGCTTTTGTCTTTTTTAACTGTTTTGGTGACATTTGCTTTGAAAACATAGGTCTTTGTTTTTACCCTCCTTGAAAGATTATAATTGATTCAGTTGCCGTCTATGTGCACATGATGAGTATTTGTTGTGTAGATGGAATCAGTACTGGCAGAATATTGCTGCATGCTGCATGTTGCATTATTCACTTTCATCTGCATGCAGCTCATGGCTGGCAGGCTCCTCACAGCTACCTTTAAAGTGGCTTATCCAATATAAAGCTCTGGCTTGTTTAGTAGGAAGTCTAGTAGATCAGTTGTCATATTGGAAGCCTCCTGCTGAATTCAGGAGAGAATACAGGAAAGGAGGCATGCCAGGGTCTGATAGAGGATTTTTTGAGATGGCATTACTGTTCTCTAAAAATCTCTGGTCATTTTCCTTGAAGTTATCATATTGTCTGAAGAGCAAAACAAAGTTGAATTAAGCAGAGATAAATCTCGAGACAGAAACAACCTGTGTTTTTCCATTCATTATCTCTATTATACCCTGTGCAATCCGAAGAGCAAAATGATGTCTTGGAAAGCAGGTGATGGTAGCCCTGTTTAATGATGCATAAATACCTAAAATAAATCCTGGCAAGTCTCTCATTTGTTCATTTGACCTTTTGTGAGAATCTTTCAACTGACTTCAAAGTGATGATACAATACTGGAAGTCAATGGATATGCTTTTTTGGGAAGATGCTGTGCAGTCTGAAAATTTCTTCTCAAAGACAATTTTGTTAACTTCAGGGTTTCTGTTACAGCATTGAAAAAAGACACGTTATGAATTTATAGAATCAATTCTGAGAGAACAAAAATGGGGGAAAAAAATGGGAATGTGTGTCTGCATCTCAGCTGCATCAGCAAGGAAGCTCAGGGCTTACACCGCTAGTGGTGCTGGGTTGGTGCTACGCAGCCAAACTTCCTTGGTCAGCTTCGCCTTTTTGCTGACTTTGTTGTTGGGGAGGAACAGACTGGGAGGGTACTGACATCTTAAGCTTCTGCACAGCATGACCTGGAGCTTGTCTAGTACTGACTCTGGAAAAGGTCATTTGGGAAAAAAATGCAGTAAATCCATTTTTCATTGAAATATGGTGTTAAGCATTGCCGTTTAGCCCTGACTATGATACTTAAAGCTTACTTACAATAAACTTGCTCTAAAGACCTATTCCAGCCAGGAAGATTAAGTTTTGATGGTGTTTTCTTGGTTTTGGACTGGCAAAATTACTTTAGACAACAAACATTAAAACCTAACATTGGACAGACTGAAAAAATCCTCTTTCAGCGTATATTCTTTTCCCTACCCAACTGCATTGTGGGAATTTGTGTACTGCGGAAGACCTTAGTGTATAGGAGGTATGAATTAAGTAGCTCGCAAAAAAAAGTGGAAAAAAACAGGGAAAAAAAGGAGGAAATAGAAACATGCTAATGCTTTAAGAAGGTTTTGGAAATGGTAGGCTGACCCAAGATAGAAAAGGAAGAAGGAAATTTGTGATAACAGGTTTTTTCAATGCTAACTCTGCAATGCTTATTTATTCCTTACACTGAATGTACACAAAGACAATATTTAAGCCTTTATCTGAGCCCTAAAAGTGTATTTTAATTGTCTCCTTTATACATTAGTTAGATACATTAGTTACTTCCTAAAGATGTCCCTGGCGAATTAGCTGCCATCCAGAATTGTCTTGCCTTTCTGGTTGTCTGTATTTTGCAACAACTCTTGTTACAACTTTTCCTGTGTTTCCCTTACACAAATTTCTTTCATTTTATTACATATATTTCCATTTTGATTTATAATTAGTTTGTGGGAAAAGTACATATTTAGCACCTAAAACTATTTCAATAAGTGTTTGCAACTAAGAATGTTTCAGCAATGGGTTAGAATAACTCAATATGCTATGGTGTCCTGTCAAAAATAATTCTTCACTGCAGATGAAATGCTAGCCATGAGAAATTTTCAGCAAGATACCAAATATATTTACTCCAACTGATAGCTTGAGCTAGCTTGCCGTATGGTATGGTACTAGTTACATTTGCAAGTTACACTTTGTTTGGAGGATTTCAACCATTGAGAGGTTGCTATCTAGATGTCCTTTGACATGTGTTTCTTTTCCTGGTATCCTTGTTATTGCCTTCAGTCAAAAGTATGTAATGCAAATTGAGACAGGGAAGGAAGGAAATATTGTGTATAATAAGAGCAAAAATATGTTTATTCAAGGATTTCTCAAGGGCCACTCAAGCAAGACAGTGGCAGGGTTTTTTTTTTGCTTAAGGCTGAGTTTGTAGCCTAAGGTTTTTCAGCTTTGCCTCCCTTCCCTCCAAATCTAAATATACTGAGATATGAAATAATATGTTGTCTTTTTTTTGTATAATGAGGGAAATAATGTTGATATATGAAATTTGAATTGAAAAGAATGGCTTAGGTAGTTAAAACTGCTTCCACTGCTTTTTTTTCTGTTTTCTCATGCTGTAATGGACTTGCATACAGATTAGTGTTTGCCTGTTAAAGGCCTTACCATTAAAATAACCCACAATGCCTTTTGATCGACTTGGTATTTTGGTCTGACCATTCTTGTACAGGTTAAATTTTTTAAGAAACTAGGGAAAAAAATCTAGTTTGAGAAACTAGAAAATTATTAGGCCAGGACATCCTCAAGACATATTTTGTTGCCTTTTTGTTCCCTTTTTATATTTAAAATTAAAATTATTGTATAGTACAGAGTCCCATTAGTTAGTGTGGGACAGAAAGAACTACTGTCTCGTCATAGAAGGTGAGAAGTAGGTATTTGCTTTTGTGCATTTCAAATATAGATAATATAAAAACCACGGAAGAAAAAAAGTTGCTATAAGGATTTAAGTGTGCATAAACTACTGAATAATGAATAAAATAAGGAACATTTGGTAAGTGAATGTTCTCTCATCCATTTGTATTTTTGAGAGAAAAATAATGGCTTAAGAGCTATATTTCAGTTTATCTGGGGGAAGTTTCATTTATTACCTTCTGGGCAAGGCTTGACAAGAAACTTTCAATGTATTTATAGTTAGAAATTAACAATTCATATTGGTAGTATTATTAAATTGCTGTCAACTAAGAAAGACCGATGATAATTTTGCCTAAAGGAACATATCCTGGCAGTATATCTATTTGATATCAAGGTGCCAATTGACTCTTAAATGAAATATTTAGACTTTGACAATTTATGGATTTTTAAGGATCTATAGTATTTGTGAAGTTTAAGATTCATTTTTTGCACCCTCTCTCCCAAGAAAATATATATCTATGCAGGCAAATCACACTAATCTGGTCACAAAACTTGAAAAGTGTTGTCTGTGCAGACATCAGGTTTTTTGTCTCTGTTACATCACTGAAAATTTCAGTCAAAACACACTACTAAAACGTGCACTGAAAGGTGTACTAAACCTTTCAGAGTGATTTCTCTGACTTTTCTTGGGTACAGTATGAATCACTGAGAGGGTTACACACAGTGAATAACAGGGAATAGATCAATGCTGAAGTCTTTAAAAAAATTATTGTGGAAATCACACAATGTTCTAACTGAATTTAAAGCACTGCAAGTAAAAAGCTGTGTGAGCATACATGAATTTTACTCCAAATGTGGCTCAAAACTAGGAATTGTTTTGACATAGAGATGTCAGATTTTAGAACAACAATGGTCGTTAGTTATAATAATATGCTTTCCATGTTTGACGTTGCCTTTTGCTATATAGTGTTGCTAGGATTCCTGTAGCCAGACTCAGGAAAAAAATCTAGAGTTGTGAAGCAGAGGAAAAAAGTTTCTTGTTTTAAGTTCATAGGACTAATCTTTCTTTCTTTACCTCATTCACCAATTTAATTCTAGAGAGAGGAATTGCAAAGCAGAGTGTAGGACCTCTGTCCACTGTCACCTGTGTTCAGATCCTCTCACATCGCTGAAGTGATGAGGCTGAGCTATTGCAACGTGGGCTGTGCTCTCTGATCTGATGAAATCTGACAACAGCATTGTGGGTTAAGTTTTTCCTGAGCTCTATTTCTTACTGCTGACCTTTATTTCTTCATAGTTGTGTTATACTGAAAATATCAAAATGTATTCACAGAAATTAAGCCTCAAACCTTACACAGATGGAAATCTTAACAACTGGTGTTGGACCACTGGTTTATCCATAGTGTAGCTGGCAGTTTGAAATGTGGAGATTTCCTTAGTTGCTAAGGCAGCACACGTTTGTATGTCATTTCTAACACACTACTTCCCGTTTTACAGTAAGAGCCTGGAAATCACAACATACTGTGATTACTGTTTGGAAGTCAGCCCCTATCTGGAAGTGACACACACCCAAGAATGATTCTATGAAGCCTCTATAGGAGGAGGTGAATGATGCTAAATAATTTTCTCTTCAGAATTTTATTTACCAGACTTATATGCTGCTCTGTAGAGAGGCTTTGCACTGAGCTACAATAAAGTCAAATTAGCAGGTAGTAACATACCAGATACCAAAGTTAGCATTACACACACTGCTGCTGATCTCTTGTCTAAATAATTTTGACCACTGGAGGCTAAGCCTAACCTCTTCATGTGGCATGCAAAAGAAAGAGGCATTTGTCATTCTGATGTTTCAAAGAGTGTTTCTGAAAAGCTATCCTGCTTCAGTCTCTCCTTTTTCACTACAGAAAAGCAGTGCTAGGCAGAGTTAAATGGATTAATTACCTTTTCAGTGTAAGAGAAAAAAGAAATGAGTCTTGTCTTTATCTCCTCTGATTTCAGAGGCTGACTGGAGGCTTTTCAGATGCACATATCCCTTTAATGACTTAATCATCTAATTAGGTGACTTGCAAAGGCTATTGGCAAATGAGCAGAGGGTTATTTTCTAATTCCCATGTATCTGTTGATAAAGCAAAGGATTCTGGTATAGCCTCTGTCTTTTTCCCCCATTCAGGGTTCTGGAGATAAAGAGTTAAGATTAAAGACGAACAAGCTCTTTGAATAGGAAGTGCAAACAGGCTAAGAATATGTTATTTTTATTCTAAACCTCTGCAGCGTTTTAGCAACGAAGTTGGCTTAGAGGACAGGTTTAAACCACTTAAAACAATCCCTCAGTTTTGAAGTTGCCTTTTCAATGCACCCACTTGATACATGTCAAACCGACTCTAAGCCTTCAGCTGAGCTCACTCATTTCACTGTGTGTTAAAATGGACAATTAACAGATGTTCTCTACATGTGAATACTGAATCAAAATACAGGCAGAGTTCTGTGATCATGGGACAGCAGTGCTGTCTAATGCAAATAGCCAGCAAATATAGTTTGAGTTTCTATATAGCTCAAGCTCCAAGCTGATGCTACCTTTGTTAATTTGAGATGTGTGGGCTTTGTTACATGTTGAGCCAAGTATCTTGTTGTGGCATTTCAAACATATCAATTTCACCTTCACTGTAAATGCCAGGAAAACGCTGTGCCCTTTGCTGTTGTTTCAAAGTCCTACATTACTCTGAAAATAACACCTACTTAAGGGGCCACAGAAAGTTGTCTAAACCATGATTTAGCAATATGGATGTTAAAATAATTCAGGGGTGTTTAATGTCATTGTGGGAGACTTTCACATGTAAAGCCAACAATTTTTATGTTTCTGAGGCTCCGATAATGCTGCCAGATATGTGAAAAACTCAACAGTGGATTCTTAAGTACAACTTTTGGATATTAATGGTATTTCAACACAATACAAACTTCTGTCACAAAAATCAATTTAAATTAATCAGAGTAAATGTAATTAAGGATTGACCTTAGCCTTGTGTCTGATAGGATGACTAGAAGGTTGTTTGGGGCTGTTTGAGCTGAAGGAGTTGTCAAAATCAAGAAGATATCAGTACCTGACTATGAATTGATACAGAGAACCCATCCACAGGATATATATATATATATATAAAATTGTATCTTAGTTGCATATTATTGAATAGGCTTGTAGAGAGAGCAGCTATGGCAAGTTTTAATGAGTTCTCACGTCAAGGAACTCTCCAGCTCACCCAGCACCCATCATCACTTCTGGGAGCAGGTCTTTGGTCTTTGCTCTGCCACACTGGGCAGGAGTTATCCATCTTCATCTTTTCCCCTGGATTTTTAATGTTGTTTCATCACTTTTGCTGACAGTCATTATTCCTTTTTGCAGGATTTACCGACTGTATTCAACAGACTTCCTCTTCTTTAAGACATGGTGAAGTGCCATATCCTAAACAGAAGCTTTAGAAACTGTGGGTTACTGAGCCTCTACAGACACCACTGAATGTTGACTTGCACCGGGATAGTCAGTTGCTCACTAATGCTGCTAAACATGTGACTTAGACTTACAGCTTGTATATTATATTCACCCATCTTCCTTATCTGTGTCCTAGTTTTAGACAGAGTGTGGCTGTGGTGCAGTTTTCTAACATGTCTAAAGTCTTGGCCTCAGCTGCCAAGAGTGACTGTGCAGTCATCCAGCTCCGTTAATCTACTACTCTGCTTTGGTTTGTGTATCTTTTTGGTGGGTTCGTCTAAAAACCACTGCATTGTGGGAAGCCAGGAGTGGAGGCCCAATTTAAAGTGTAGTGATTTCTGTCTTCTCTGTTCAACCCTATATATTTTACATGTTGGAATTTCTTTCCCTGACTGACAAGCTACCAGAAAATAAATTTCTTGTTTTCCTTTTTAATTTTTTTTTTTTTTTCAGACAAAACATCTGGTTTTGGCAAATGCACTTTATGTGTTAAGCCTACTTTGTTATGAATTCCTGTAAAATTTCTTTTCATGTGCTTTTTCTTCTGCTTTCTGTTCTTCTAGAGAATTGTTATTTTATAAATTTGATATTTTATTGTTGTGACAAAAGCAGCCACTGGTTTGGAAACATCAAAATATATTGTTTTATTCCAGTTCAGAATGAACGCATTAAAAAACATATCAAAAGTCATGTATGAAAGAGAAACTCCTACTTTTGACTAAATTTAGTATAACTAATTAGAATGTATACCAGTCAAATCTGTTTTTCTTTTGTTGGGTAATGAAGGTCTACAACAGAACAAATAATTTAAAAACATTAAAAAAGCTTAGTTGATCTACACAGGCACATCTGTCGCTTCTCTTTCATTATTGACATCAGTGGCTTAATATACCATTAAAACAAACTCTATTTTAAAATATATATAAGACCTGACTCCTGCAGTACACTGACTGATGTCCTATGAGTTCCAGCTCAGGCCTTACGAGCCATATGGACTCATATTGCGTTGTTCATTAATATTGAATCCAAAAGTTCTCGGTGAAAGCTTGGAGATTTCTGTGTCTCTTGGCACAGGAACAAGTATATCTGTGTAGACATTGTCAGTCCTAGAGGCCTGTTTTTTGGGATAAATAACAGGGATAATACAGCATTTATGCCTTAATGTCATTAGCAGTAATAAGAAGTTGTCAGATAAACTCATCTACAGAATCATCTGGGAAGCAATGCTGGTCCAGTAATTTTTATTTCAGGTATAACATCATCTGATACCATCTAATCTTCCTTACCTCCTATCCTGATGATGCTTCCTGCTGAAGTCTGTTGGCTACAAGTGTTCCTCCATACCCTCTTGTTGATCATGATTGCGTTCTAGTCCTGCTTTTTGATGTAGGGTGACTCTATGGTCACATACTGTCCACATATGTAATGAAAGTGATGCCTTGTCAGGCTACCTAGAAAAAGAGACTAGACAGGAGTAAGGGAATAAAGATGGATATTTGTTTGAAAGGCCTTCAATTGTACACCCTGGGGAGCCAAAGGCTACATCCAAAATGGACCCTAAGCTGGACCCCAAGATGGACCCCTAGATGGACCTCAAGCTGGACTCCAAGATGGACGACGAGTCACAAGTTCTTCACACCTTTATAGGTTTGGTTCATTTGCATATCAGCATAAATTCGCCAATTAAAACTTTAGCTAATGATGTAATTTCTTCAATTTGTCCACCTCTCCAGAGGTCCTGGTTTACACCTTTTGGGCCTAGAACAGCCTAAGTGTCCTTGAACAAGCTCAGAGAGGCTTCGTTATGTCTATCTGGCATAAGAGAGCAGCAATTAACAGGCTACAAGAAACTTCAGAGTTACACACTAGGCAGTACAGGATTTAAAAATATAAAAGCTAGAACCTAAGGCATCAAAAGAACAACTCTCTGCAATTCATACACAGAGACTGATATTGATAGCAGCAATACTTTAACACGACTACTAATAATAGTGACCCCCATCTCTAGCATTTAACAGAAACAGGTTTTGCCTGCATTTTTCCCATAGGTAGATTAGTTTGAAACAGTTGCTAAGGAAAAACCTTGTTCTAGAACTATGCATATTTTTTAGCACCTGGAAGAAATAACTTCTTCTCAGATCTTGAATCTCTGTTTAGAAGCACAGGCAATGAACATCAGTTTTGACAGGCATGCAGGTGAACATGTGCTGGGAAGAAAGGTGTACACAGGTAATTCTCAGGCGTGCATCTTGCCTCATTGGGAAGCGATTGGGGAAAGTGTTTTTAGATATTTTGTGCGAGGTCTGAGCGTGTCAGTAATGCCGAGATTGGTAGGACAGAAGTCCATCCAATGCTCTTAAATACTCTGATTCACAAAGTTGTTATGTGACAAATCACTGCAAAGGGAGAGGGTATTCCAGGGAAGTACTACTTTTTTGACATGTATGCTGTATTCTGGAGAGGTATTACTCTGTGTACCCATGCTTCTCCCTACCCATCCTCCATGCATTGCCTTTAGAGACCCAGTACCGACTGCAATGCATCACTGGTCTGATTAAATATGGCAATTCTTGGAATTTTTCTGTTTGGTTTGTTAGTTGGGGTTTTTTAAACATAAACTGTAGTGGAGCATCTGCGCAAGATCTATAACATAATCTGTGTGCCTGTGGGAAATCTGTGTACCTAATTTAATACATTGTCGTTACAGCACAGTCCCAGGGCCAAGTGTCATAAGCCCATCACATACTTCTTGGGGACTATAAATTTACAACCAGACATGTCTGCAGTTATGCGAAGTAGTAGAAGCATTCATTTAACCAATTATTGATGAGTAGAATAAAACATCAGCTCACTAATTCCATGCAGTAAACCATTGCTCTCCAAACCAGTCTCTGAGTCTCAGAAGATGCTTGGAAACTGGGAAAAAGGGTAAAGTGTGCCTAAATGAAGACTTTCTTTTTGTGGGGTGCTGAAAGTGACACAGGAGAAGCCTGGTCCCCTTTGTTCCCTATTGAGGATCCTCCGAGCAGGAGTACTCAGACTTGTTTGGACGATCTAATATCCGACGTGAAACAAGGAGCACATGTGCCTGTCGCCAGCGGCTCTATTAGAAACAATTGGTTCTTTTCCAAGGCTACATGGGGCGTGATGTAATTCCATTTTCTTCCTGACTGCAGGAAGGGAAAATCAAGTAATTAAATGTGAGAAATCACCAGCCAGGGGGGCCCTTTCTGCTTGGGTGGATTTCTCAACACTGTTGCCCGTCCGCAAAAGCCAGAAACCAACCTGGGGAAAGTCAGCATGGCTCTGGACAAAAGCATGACACTGCCCATGAATGCACTGCGTACCAAACACAGTTTGTTGTCAGGAACTGACAAGCCAGCCATGTCCAGCTCAAGTGGCCCTACTTCCCATCAGCTTGAAAAGGCCTGCCGGTGAGGAGACTTTGGTCACAGCGTTATGCTTTGTGCTCCTGGCCCCATTGTCCCAGGACCCCAGGTCCCGGTCAGGAGGCGTCACCACCCCACCAGAATGCGACCAGGGGTGGTGGGACTGGGGGATGGAAGTGGGATGGGGGTTTGAGAGGGCGGTCCTGAGGAAAACATGCCCTGCAGCCAGGAGCAGCCTTGGTCACAATGACCTTGTCTCAGTTTTGGCTACACAGCCTTTTTGCAGCTTAAAAACCTGTATTTGTACCACATCTCCCTCCTCTGCAGGCTGCAGAGCATCTTGGTTATGGCATGCATAAAATCTTAGTGCCAAAAAGCATTTATTAGGATTTTGTGGAATCCTGTAGCAGAATTCAAATGTTATGTGTGTGAGTAATAAAGAGTCTTATCATATTTAGCCTTAACTTTCAGAAAGCCTGCACTGCCTAGGAGTGAATGAAACTCTGCAAACGGGCAATAAAGCTGTGGAGAATTTGAGCCACAAGTTTAGTGGGAGAACTAAAGGCATTTTAGTTCACTTTGATTACTCTTTTTAATAGGTAGCTTACAAGGAGTCCATCACCTGTTTTTTATAAGTAACTATGTTTGACATTTCAATTTCGTTCTTACAGCTTTTAATACATTTTTTATCTTGTACTCTTCTACAGATAATTTACTTCCCAGTGTTTCTTTGTAATAGCAACTGGAATGGAAAAAAATGTTCTCATTTATGTGTAAATTTTGTTAACAAACTCATCTGCATAAATCACATTTCTTCCCAAGGATTTTATTGTGTAGTAGCTGCTTTTTCACTTAAGTTAGAACTTTAAAACAGCTTTCAAAATCAGCTGGAAAGTAAATTACAATGAAAATAAGATCAACACAACAAAACATTTTGATTTTGGCTTTAAAAAAGAGAGGAGAAAGAATCAAGACAATAAAAGGTATTAAGGCCAAGGAAATTGTTTAATACTTTTGTGTTGTTTATAAAATGTATAAAAGGTTCTAAAACAGATTGCTCCATCCTTGTATGTTTTTTAGTAATAGAAATGTGTGATCTTTTTTTCTTGTTTAAGCATACTTGAAGAACATAATGTGGAAGAAATTAAATCCTTATATACATTCGTTCCTTGAGTCTTTAGATACAAGATTAAAACATAACAAATTTTTTGCCAGGCTGGTAAAGTTAGAAAAACTGTGTCTCAGGTTAGGACCTGAGTTTTGTTCCATCCCTTTCAAAAAAAGTGTGAATATGAATCACACTGTGTGTATCTCAAAGAGTAAAGCTAATTCACGGGTACTGGGCTGGTCACGGATACAAACAGCCAGTACAAGGCACAGCTGCTTTCTGATATTGCTGTTGCTTGCACAGCAGTTCACTGTTTCTGACTTTGGGCCATAGAAATCTAAAATCATTCTGGCAATGACTTTTTTTGTTGACCTTAATATTCTGTGTTTCAGCAGTCTGGGACGGAAATGAGTACGAAGAAGGCACGTGACACCGCGACTGGAGCTCGTTGCTTCAGGATTCAGTTAATCCTCTGCAGAGTGCTCTGAGTATTCAACAGAAAAGTTAATTTAAGATCATTTCCCCAGATCTCTTAGAGTTATCAGTAAATTAGCCTATGTGCTTATTTCAAAGAGGGCTGTATCATTTGTCCAGTGCCTACTCAACGGTAGCAAAGATAGATAATTAGAGAAAGTCACAGTTTCAGGTAGCTCTTCTCCTGATCAATAAATAAATAATGCACCCCTGAGTGGCAAAACCAATCCTTCCTGGTAAACACAGCAGAATATACCTTTTTATGCACAACTTTACCATGTCAAATATAAAATACTAACGTATAATACTGCAATAAAAGCTGGAATTTCGTGTTATTTTTATGTATGCATAATACTGTTTAGCTCTTTTGAATGTCTTAGTTTAGTGGCCAGTCTTTCTAGTCTAGAAATGCACACAAATTCATAATTGGCTTGTAAATGCTTTATTAGAAGCTCTACACTCATTTCCTTCGTAGCCTTCAAAGATCTAGCATAATGACTATCTGGACTGAATCCTGCTCCTTGTTTTAGTAGCAGCTGCATCTGTGCATGGTTAAACTTAGCTGTTAAAGGTTACATAGTGGAATTACTTTTTCAATAACATAAAAATATAGGAATTTTAGCCAGTTCTGATTCAATGTCTCCTTCAGAAAACAGTTGTCCAAAATACCTGATCTGTAGAAAATCAAACCTATGTTTTTAAGAAAAAACAATTTCACGTTGGCAAATCAGTGACTCAAAGCAAGTTGTGCAAAGCAAGGATTGTAATACTGGCCAACCTGGGAAAAAATTCCACATTGTCAGTCCTGTCTTTAGAACTAATCGTCATCAGAGGGTCACTGGGTTGAATGTGAACATCTTTTGGTTGCTGTAGGAAGTGCACAGTGGCTTTGCTGGTTATGTAGACTTGAGCATGAAAACTGAATTGTGTTATATGTGGATCATGGAATGTAGTATCTAAACACTGTAGCATTTTTTAAACTTTTATAAATGAAAATGCCATCTAAATCAAAAACTGAATATCTTTTTCTAAATTTTTCTTTTCTTTTGCCAGCAAATACTATGCTACTGTATGATGCAAGAGAATTTAATGTTAATTATGCTTATTTTATAACGAATTTATATGTGTTTTATACTGGCTGAGTGCCTGGCATGGTGAGATCCTTGAGAAAATATTTAAACAAATGTACAACAGTCTGAAAATTCTGACAGTGATGAATTGTAAGCAATACAAAACTTTGACCAGTATCACATGATTTTAGTCCCTCCATACTTCATTATTGCCATTGGTATTCCAAACTTCTAAGTGATTTTAATGAGTTTTCTCATAGCTATATTTTTGTATTTTTCTTTTCAAGTGCTTCAAGTTCTCTGTAGCATTTTCTCCTTTTCTCTACAGTCATGCACTGTGCAAAAATGCATAGGTCATTTCAATGTCCAAAATATGCTGGAGTGAGAGGAATACTGTGTAGCAGTTCTATCTTAAATCATCTACAAGTTTAAATCCAGTTGCTTGAGATTCTAAAGAGACAAATAAGAGTGGCAAGGCAAAAGACTGGTGAAAGATAGAATCTAGTTCCTAAAATCTGTATTAAGAATCTATTAGTAGCCAGATTTCCAGAAGTGCTGAGCTGCTGCTGCTTTTTTTAAACTTCAGCCCTTCTGGGGGGGGGAAAAAAAAAAAAAAAGATGTTTTTTCTATATTTTTATTTTGAATTTTTGTTTTAGATTCCACATATTTAAACAAAGATTCCTGCAATTACATTCTAAATCTCATGTTAGAGCATTTGGCTTTGAATATGTGTATTTTTCAACTGTAAGAAAAACATCCTAGAAAAAAGACACTACACTACCTTTTTTCCTTTTTTTTTAGCTGCCTGTGTATGCATTGATGGAAACAACTGTTGTTTTCCCCAACTGTGAGCATAATGGAGAAGCTCATTTTTGCTGACCACAGAAAAATAAAGAGATTCTATTATTTAATAATTTTTATTTTCTAGAAGCTGCCCTTTTGAAAAGTTGGAATGAAATTTATCTTTCAGGCATAGCGAAACCTATGTTAGCTCTCTTGAAGCCATGCTCCAAAATTGGCTTCTCTGACAATTATCTGTTACTGTGTTATGCACACCAATAAGCAAAAGTGATTTAAACACTACTCAGCTCTGCCTCATTTATAGGACCTGGTGTGTCTTCTCTGAGCACAAAGAGTTTCCAGTGCTGCACCGAGGTTTCAATGTCATGAGTGGTGATGAGCCTTTGGGAGAATGTGAAAGAACAAAGTAGAAAACCAGTCATGAGGAAATGACTTCTACTTCTCTTTATATATACTTTTTTGAGGAGCATGTGTACAACAAAAACAGAGAGGAGAGAATATCCCCTTTCTATATGTTTATCATTGTTGCCTGAGTCAACTTAAAATTTCCTTTTATTCCTCAGTATGTGATCCAACTTCCAAAAGACCTCTAGTTTTTTGAATTGCAATTATCTGAGTTAAGATACAGTAAGAAAATGAAAGGCAGATGTCTCACACCTTAAGTCAGTCTCTAGAGTATTTCAGAGCTGTTCAGCCTATCCAAAGTTTGACCATCCTTGACAAAGCTTCTTAAATTTCCCACACCTGCAGCTTTGCTGTTTTGACTTTTGGGGTTTTTTTTGTCTCACAATAAGCATAGCTGAAACAAGCAATGCAGTGAGCATGAATAGAGCACACAGTAGGCAATTTGGGGACTCATTCATCACCGATCAATAGAACTGCTAGGATAGTGGATGAGATAGCAAACAATTTGATTTATTATGTCCAATGTAATAAAACATGATTTTAGAAGAAATTAAAACCACAAAACTAAAAACCTTTATCTTATTTATTAACCGCTGATAGAAGTAATAAATACCTACTGCCATTTCTTTAAAAGTATCAGTCAGCTGCATCTGCAAAATGGGATGAATTTTCTTGAGAGACATAAAAATGATGGATTTTCAAAAGCATTTTTAAAATCTTAATATTTTTAGCAAAAAGATTCTAAAGCATACAATTAGTAAAGTGAATATATGTTAAGAAAACACAGAAACAGAGATTCCACAAGTGCTGAATATGGCAGAACTATTTGGTCTTATTTTGTTCTCACAGAACAATTTATGTCTCTTGCAATAAAAATGAAGTTATGAAGTTGCAGCATATAGCAACCTACATAATAATATCAGAAATTAATGGATTCTGAAATATGCATGTGGAAAACTGGAATAATGATACCAGTGACTATAAGCATTTATTTTTGAAAACAATCATTCTTTACTTTAATGATAAACTCTTGTCTAGAACATTTTTCTCAAGGCTTCAAAAATTCTAGAAAAGAGAAAGCATGTTTGACACACCTCCCACAAGATTTTCACTTCAAATTACACTTAATTTTAAAACAAGTTGTTGAAATATTGCAACATTATTTCCCTAATTATCTGAGCCAAATTTATAATTATTTTCTGAGAAAACTGGGGAAGCGAAGACTCATCTTCGTAGGTGTTTTGGATGAGCAGTGAAACTCAGCAGCAGAAACCACTATATGGAAAGCCAAGGAGGTATTCAGTCACAAAGAACAGACACTGTAACTCATGATATGCCTAGTTTGTGATGTTAAACAAAGACATATTACTTTTCATCGAAAATTACCTTTAAAAAGGAGCTGTTTTGTTGTGGTATTTCAAAAGCAGCAGAATTAAATTTTGCAGGAGGGAGAGAAATTCTCTGAAGACAGAGACCAATGCTGTGTACTAAAGCTAACAGATATTAAAAGAGATATACCTACGCTGTATCTGCCACATGTAATAAATGCAAATTATATTGTGGAAGATTTATTTCATAGAGAAATCTTGATGAATTTTGAACTTCTGCAAATTATTTTCTCTTTAATTGTGAGTTCTCTCTGAGTAATCTTTGATGCAGTCTTTTACCTGAAACTTCCCTGACATTTTCAAAGACATACCGAATTGGGCTTTTTTTATTACTAAAAATAGGTACATTTGTAGGGTATTTATTTATTTATAGGTACCATTTAAGGGTATTTTACTCCGTATTAGATATTCCATAAAAAGACTGCAATTTATCAATATCTCCCCCTTGATCTCTATCTTTTTTTTACCAAGAGATTTTTTTAAACTTTAACAGAAATGGTTTATTTTTGAATGAAAAATTCCAGATGATAACAGTTAGTACAAAATATACATATGACTATAAACAGCTGTGACTCATATCTGTCATGGAAATCAGTCTTCACAAAGGAAAAATGGTTTTGACTGATTGCCAGGGAATATTTATCTTGGTAGTTGGTTGACAAAACTAAAAATCTTATGCTGCCTGTGAATGGATGCTGGAGTGTGCTGTTGCTAAGAGGTTTGTCCTGCACCCACTGTCCTCAGTGGTGCAGTAGTGACAGTACTGCTCTCTCCAGAAATTCAGAATCGAGTGCCAGACCAGAAAAAATGCACTTTGAGGTTGTTGGTACACATGAACATATATAAAATGGATTTATAGAATGAAAACTTCTTAAGCAATCTACTTCCAAATGTGTTAGGACATTGCAAGATCTCATGAAAACAAGCTCTTGCAATGCTCACAGAGAAACATATCCTGTGGCTGCAGCTCAGGAACTTTTGGCTCATTCTTGGTGTTAAAATTAGTAGTTCACTTAACTTTTGAGGAAGTATTTCCTTTTTTGAGTAGAACTCAGTTTTTTATAGAAAGTAGAGTGACTCTACGACCGGGGCTAGCTGCCCCCCAGCCCCCTTTGTCAGGGCTAGGCAGTCGACCCAGGATTCAGCCTGCAGCCACGAATTCCGTCCCTTCGGTTCCGCAGCCGCCGCTGCTGGGGCTTCGCGCAAGCGGGTAGCTGCACGCGCTCCTCAGGGCAGAGGAGGAGGTGGTGAAAGCCCAAAGTCCCCGGAGACGAAGAACGAACGAGGAGGAGTATCCTTCCTTGGACCACAGCAGGTTTTATTAGCTGGATCTGGGCGAAAGAGATAACTCCCGGAGAGGGCTCACGCCGAGGGTTTTAAGGTGAGGAAAACCAGGTGGAGTTTAGGGCGAGAATCAATAGGAAAGGGGGAACTGGGAGGAACCAGGGTACAATCAACCAACAGGGTGATAACAAGGGGGAGACCGTCAGCATGCACCTATGGGGTGCCGAGGGGCTTGGAGGGTTCTGGAAGAAGAGGCATGGCCAGCTTTGGGGGGGGGGCGTGAGGCTTAAACTTGGGAACTGCCCAGAGATCCACCCTCCGATTCTGATTCGTCAATCCAGGGGAGAGCCCTGTCCGGATTGACAAGAGGTCGTCTCTGGAGCGACCAGGAGGATGCTCTGCCAGAGCACACCCCAACAGTAGAGAACACAGTTTACCTAAAGAGCCTTCCTAAATGACTCAGAAGATCTTACTGCTTCAAAAAGGCCTTAGTACATAACTGGAGTTATTAAACTATGGTTTAATTTAACATGATGATGATCAGGAACCTTTCCATGCCAATTTTTTCATGAAATAGTAAAGTAGGAAGAAATATGACTGCTTCTTTCACTGTTATAATATATATAATAAAAGTGATGAAAAGAGAAATGGTGGGCTTTGTTATCTGCCATTTGTTTTTAATCCAATTTGGGAAAAAAAAAATTCTGAAGCTTTTCACTCTCTGTGTTCAGTGGAGTCAAAACTCTCTGTAGTGAGATCTCTGTGATCAGCATTCCCATTTAAAGCTTTGCACTTGGTGAAGCAATGCTTTCTGACAAGTTGTTTTCTGACATGATCTCTGTTATATCTAGACCAGCTCCGTATGTTCTTTATTAGTACTTGCTAGACTCCTTCCACTCCTTTGACTCAAAAGACCACAGTATAACACAGAAGTGTCTTGCTCTTAGGTCAAATACTGGTTAATGGTCTTTTCTTATAGAGGTCTCATACCAATTTACTTTGATTCCCCATCACTGTTTTGGGTTAATACAATGCATATCCTGAATACCCACCTGTATTCAGAAAGCTTAAGAGCTGATTGAATTGCTTCATAGGTAGGAGCTGCCTTCTGCTAAAAAGACATATCTTTGTAAATGCTGTTTTATAGTGATTTATTTTATGCATACTAGATATATCTAAAGAACATAAACAATTACCAGAATTGAGAAGGCTTTAGAAATTCAGAGATAGCTATTTATAAAATAGAAGAATGGATAAGAAATTCAAGTTGAGTTATATGAAACTAATTTTAGCCACTGTACAGGATATTGCTTTTTTCCCCCCTTTGATTTCATTATAAAGTAAATAACAAGTTGCATTAAGAAAATTGGCAGAGTTAATTTGTGAGCAGAATTGGAGTGCTTCTTTTTTATTTCAGAATCCCTGAATTTTATTAATGGTTGATACAGATAAGAACATTAATGTTGGTAATAAAGACTATGCAAGTAAAACTTTAATTATGTACATTTTTACAGTACATCTCTTACGTGTAAAATCATGTCATACAGCATATATTCAGTTAAATGACACATATGAACTGAAGATCGAATGTTATTTGTAGTATAACACACTCCGAATATTTTTTTTGTGTGACAGAAAAAAACCCTGCACTCTGCCTACCTTATTGTAAACCAGTTTTCTACACATAGCATCTGTTTACATTAGTAATGTAATTGCTGTGATAATAAGCTCATTGATTTAGTATCTAAGGAAATAATCAGTCAGGACATCACATTTGTCTTGCTTTACTTGACAGCCTATCTTCTACACTGAATAGACAATGTCAATTCTTCCCATTGTTTCAGAGAAATGGAGCAACACAAAACCCCAAAAAAACCTCTTCTCTTTGCCAACTATTGCCATAAAAATGTTTGCTGCAGCTAACTGGTATTGGACAAATTTAATTTTAACAGTGGCACAAGGCCAGTACACTTTAGTGTAGGAAAATTGTATTCCTTTTGTTATTCAGACAGTATGACAGCCTTATCTTTCACTTGACAGTTAAGCAGAAAAGGACTGAAATACTGAAACTGAAACAAAACAAAGATCCAAATTTTGGTTAAACTGTCTCACTAGGGTTTTTTTTTTCCTACTTCTAAGCATTTTTATGAGAAAATATGTTTAAAAAAAGTCTGCTTACTAGGAGTTAAAAAGCAATTTACAAGATTGTAAGAAATTTATGTACTTGGGTTCAATTCCTAAAATTACAGGGGGAAAAAATCAGTCATAGGTCTTAAAATACAGAATAATCACATGTTTATGATGGTTTTTTTGCTTTATCTTATTGACAGTGTTCCCTTAATAGGTCCTTCCTGCTGCAACTTTGGATTTCATAAACTTTCAAAAATCCATGGTTCATGATGAGTTCATGGGCTGAAATTCTAGAAGTTCAGGTAGGTTTGGCCATGTAGGATTGAGCTACAGAGAGGAAAAGTCTGTTGCCTCTACCGCTCTGCTGCCCACGAAGCCCAGTATTCACCACAGGGCCTGTACCCAGCAGTGCTGAATGACTTCTGCCTAGAATTTGTTGTAGATGACCAAAGTGTAGGAGAAATCTCATTCTCCTGTAGAGGTGAATATCTGCTCATCACTTTATAGACACAACAAATGAACTCATATTATATACAACATCAAAGAATACTGCTCAATAGTAATATACAAATTATACTAATATTGAAATAATACAGCTCATATAGCACCAGTATGTGACAAGAGAAGGGTTAATGGCTTCAAAGTGAAAAAGAGTAGATTTAGACATTAGATATTAAGAAAAAGATTTTACTGTAATGATGATGAGGCACTGGAACCAGTTGCCCAGAGAATCTGTGGCTGCCCCATCCCTGGAAGTGTTTAAGGACAGGTTGGATGGAGCTTTGAGCAGCTTAGTCTTAGTGAAAGGTGTTCCTGCCCATGGTAGGACTGTTGGAACTAGATGATTTTATGATGCTTTCCAACCCAAGCCATTCTATGTTTCTATGATACCTTAAAAATACTGCCCTTAGTTACCGAGTGCTTCACAAAGACAGCCAATCTCTAAACATTTTAGAGAGGAAAGGAAGAAGTTCTCTTCCTCTTTTAAGGATAAGATTAAAAAATACATTTAAAGTATTATATACCATGGTGTTCTTGCCAGGAAATGAACTGGAAAAGTAAATTTACCTCCCTTCCCCTCAGCATCAGAAAAGATTCAGGTTTCTTTTCCTCTGCATAGACTTTGTTTTAAATTAAAGTGGGAAGAAGACTTACATTATGGAAGAGTCAGTAGAAATGAAGATATGCAAAACTAAGCCCTTATCATGGAGTGTTAATTACCTATGCGGTAGTTGTACTTACAAGATGAGAGCAACCAAAGACAGGTTGTTCTTTGTTTCCAAACCAGATGCGGGGTAGCAGAAGTGTGGCCTCACAGCTCATCTAAATTCTGAATTCCGGCAGGCTGACAGCTGCTCCTTTTCTGCTGATTAAGAAACACCAACAAACACTTTTTTTTTTCTTTTTTTCCCTTCTGCAAAGACCTTCTTGGCTGCTTATATTTGTAAACTCAAAAATGGGCTCTTCCCACTCAGTGTTTTTAACTGTGATTACTAAAAAGGAGATATTGTTAAATTGAAAAAGAGAGGCATGGTTTGGATGAGATGCGCTAGGAGGTATAATGATATACCACACATTTACTGATGTATCACAAAAAAATGACAATTACAATTGAACATTGTGCCATTTTTTTCCATAACTTTCCTGGACTGAAGCCTTGAAAAGTCTCTCCAAAATGAAGTCCTTTCTTGTCAGACAAGTAAAGTCTATTCAGTTTTGGCCCCTTAAGGGATTGCTGGCAGAGTTCAGACCTGACACAGGTCCGGGACCCCCTTCTGCTCCACATGAGATAGAAAATCTGTATTTCTGTTTTGATTTGCAGGATAGTATCCCGGGTGTCTTGGTGTTCTTCCACTTCTCAGAAAAAATATATTCAAAAGCACATGATGCTAATGATGCCCAAAACAGTAAGTTTGAGTCTAGAAGAGGGCCACAGAGATTATCTGGGGGCTGGAGCACTGCTCCAATGAAGACAGGCTGAGAGAGTTGGGATTGTTCAGCCTGGAGAAGAGAAGGCTCCAGGGAGACCTTAAAGCTGCCTTCCAGTACCTGAAGGGAGCCTACAAGAAAGCTGGAGGGGGACTTTTTACGAAAGCATGTCGGGTAAGACAAGGGACAATGGCTTTAAACTGAGAGAAGGTTTATATCAGAGATAAGGAATAAATTCTCTAGTGCAAGGGTAGGGAGACACTTGAATAGGTGGCCCGGAGAAGCTCTGGATGCCCCATCCCTGGAAGTGTTCAAGGCCAGGCTGGATGGGGCTTTGAGCAACCTCATCTAGTGGAAGGTTCCCTGTGGCAGAGGAGTTAGAACTAGGTGATATTTAAGGCCCCTTCCTACCCAAAATGTTCTGTGACTCTGTAAAATGTGTATGTTTATGGGCATTACCTCAGAGTGGACAATGTGCTACTGTGATTTCACATTCACTAGACATCTGGGAGAGGTTTGGTAGGGTACCTTCATATTAAGAGTTGCACATCACTTGTATTTTTGAAGATGTATTTGTTCCAATCCCAGCTGAACTTTTTTTTTCCCCTCTAATACTAATTTCCTTTTGAAGGGAAATGAAGATTTGGCAACATGTGAAGAAGTATTTTGTGTTTGTCACCTAACAGCTTTCCCAGTGCTCTTTCCTGAAGTTGGATTATCTAGTTTGAGGCATATGCCCATATGAACATCTGCTGTATGCTTAGACTATGTAGATTGAGGGGTTCTTTTTTTCATATTACATGTGCATGAATACACAAACATTGCTGTAATGTAAAAGAAATTATAGAGATGTACAAAATAATATATGTGTTCCATCAGATTTCAAGATATTTATTTCAATTTTAATGTTCTTCCTCAGGAAACTGTGCCTACTAAAAAAGCTTTATTGAGATACAAACAATCTAGTCCTGAGATTCTGCACCATACACACCAACAGCCTCAGAAACTGGAACTGGAACATGAGTTCTCTTCCTACTGGTTTGTACCTAACTAAAATGGTTGTTCTACCTATAGCAGGGGAGTTCAGAAGGTTGAATAAAAATAAAAGATGTACATCTGGATAGCTGAGAGTAGCTTAAACAGTAGTGAAATATGGCTAATGGGTACTAAGGAAAGAGGATAGAAGGCATCCGGATCAAATCCCCATCCTCTAAAGGCATCCACTCTGATTACAAACAGGTTTTACCTAATGATTTCCACACAGGGAAATTCTGAAGTGACATAAATTTTAACTTTTTTTTTTTTTTTTTTTTTTTTATACCTGACCTTTCCTCTCAGAAAAAGAAAACTACTGGAAATGAAGCTCTAGGAAGAGCAAACTGGGGAACATCTGTGGGAAGGCAGGTCTTCACTGCAGAAAGATGAAGGTTCACTGTACGAAGGGCTTGTGTTAAAGCTGCTTGTCTGCTGCTACCTGAGCAGAAACACTGGACGAGAATAATGGGAGAGAAGATGAGAAAAGAGTTTTCTCCTTCATTCTGAGATGGAAGATGTTTTTCAGTTGGAGATGTCTTGTGTCAGTCATACAGGTCATTAGTAATAAGTCTCGTTCATTTTATACTCACATCTGAGAATAACACCTCTCTATGGTTATGCCAAATTCCGTTTGCCTACTTTCCTCAGGGCAGGTGGGTTTTTCTGACTGTCAGCTGAGTATGACTCGTGGTTTTTATTATCATCAATCATCAGAAAAAATATTGGAGAGTAAGTATAGTGCTGTTTTGGAAAAGTTTTATGCTTCTTATATAAGCTTGTTGGAAACAGATTTGGAATTTATTCTTTCTTTTTCTTCCATTTCTTTCACATTCACCATTTTTGTGTAGGTTCTCTTCCTCTTACTGTCTTTTACTCAATGCTGCACTGCTCTGTGGGAAATAAATTTCTTTCAGATAAGGCAGAGGATGCAAGATATTCTAGGATGTTATATATTAAATCAGGAGACTCTGTGGTTAGTCTTGATAGAATATTACAAAAATTTTACATGCACACTGCAGCTCTTACTTGTAGGTGGTTTTACACTTTGAGAACACTTTTTGAAAACTGTAGTCCTGGGAGATCAAATGACATGAAGATGATGGATTGCTGAGGATATCTTGAAATGAGCAGTGCCTGTTCAATTTGTGAATGTACCAGTCTTCAAGGTTAGAAATGAAAGCTGAAAAATCAGTAGTTAAAGCTGTTGGAAGTAAAGAAACAGTTCTGAAATGGAGTTATGTATAAGCTGCTTCATATATCAACCTTTGTTATGGTGTAAAATTTGAGTGTAAGTGTGAGCAACCACTATAAATTGCCACAGAGAATAGTATTTCAGTCACTGGAGTCACACTGACTTGTCCAGGAACTCTTTGAGGTAAAATTAACAGCATCTTTACATTTTATCTTCTTTGGTTAAAATCTTTTAAAAATTGACATGCCACTACTTGTAAACTTCACTTTTAAAAGAAAATCGGACTGAGTGTCACTAGAATTTGCTACTTAAAGCTTCTGACCTTATGTCTTGTATCAATCAAACACTTCTGGGCTATCTCAAATGGCATTTTCCATCCCTACCTCTCCTGGCTGTCATGGAAACGCCATGCACCTTCTTATAAAGGTACTGTAATACTGTTGGGCCCAGCACAAATCACATTAACAGTGGAGCTGGAATCAACTTAGACATAGTAATGATTGTAGCTTAGGGAAATGGCCCCTCGCCTCTCTTCTAGACAGCTCCAAGTCTGAGCACTTCCCAGGAAACCAGGTGCCGTTTCCTGGAGGAAAGCCATCCTGAGGGACACCTGCAATTCTGCACTGAGGCAGATGAAAATGGCAGGCATGAAATCCCTGCATTACTGTTAGCTAGGGAGAAGTTTCCTCTGAGGTCTGTGATTTACGAATGACACTTAGCTTTTGCCATCCAATGCCTTTCTTCAAGGATGCAAGTGCTCATGAAGAAATTAGAGAGAGACAAAATGCTGCACCTCAGACATCTCATTCTCACAACAGAGAGGAGAGTCACTGCCTGGCTCAAAACCTGCCTTACAATGCCAAATATTATACCTCTCTTTCCTCCTCCTCCAAATGTCATCTTGTTTGTCGTCAGCAACAGGAGGAAAAATGAACAATTGTATGGGGAGTCTTTATTTCATCTTCTTCTTGTTGTGAGCTCTTTTTCCTTATAGATGTTCACTTTTTCTTTTTGAAGTTGTAAGTTCTAGGGTTTGTTCCAGGAAAGAAAAAAAAGAGTATAAGAGATGTCCTCGTTACCCTCTCATAGCAAAAATCCCACAGCTCTGTTCTTTACTGTCATTGCAGCAGAAATCCTGGAAATTTCTCTCTTTTACCCTCTCCTCCCATTTCTATTGAATGAAATGGCAGCAACTGCTCCACCATTAGGATCAATATCCAGGCCATTATGTTGGCAAAAGGAGCAGCAAATCACATTTACGTGGATTGTCAGATTCATTATTATAAGCAGATGGCAGTCCTTGCACTACAATGCAGCTGAGAAAAGACTGACATCATTTCAAATTAAAATCTATAATGCTAATACACATCTCTAACTCTTTGTATAGGCCTAAGTGCATTAATCTTCTGAATGATTTGCCAACGTGTGCACTGCTTTAGGTGTTTTCACTTGAGTGGAGCTAAAAGGAGAGCTTTTAACTGAGAATGGTTAACATTTATACATACAGATTGATAAAAGTTAACATGCAATTTTCTTTACTAGTAGCTCCCTAATAGGAATTAATGGGACATTTTGAAGAGAAAATGCCAAGTTCAGAAGGCTAGTTTAAGAAACGTGTTAACCACTGAAGAGAAAAATGTTAGTAGCATCTCCCTTATATAAACTGCTCTTAAAATACTTATAAAAAAAGCAGAGCATTTTCACAATGTATTGTAAACTTGTCTAAGTATGCAAATAAATTTCATTTGTCAAATGTAGGCAAAAAATTGGAAGTTTTTATGATCAGATGATGATCAAAATTTTGAAAAGTGAACATAATTTAAGTCTGTTCTTTTAATACATCTAAAGTAGAAGATGGTTCCCAAAAAAAGAAGTTTACGTATTTCAGGGATGGTTATATCTGCAGTGTCTAAACAATATATCCTGTCATCGTGTTTTCTATAGCATGCTCTAAAATATCAGAGTTTTGTACACAGTTTTTAGGATGTGGAGGCTGATTCCTGCATTCTTCCACCTTTCTCCAGAAAGGATATATCTGAGAGAGAGTATCTTCTGATGATCGAACTATGGACAATGTGCTGTCAGGCCGCCTAACCATGAGAATGTAATGCTTTTGCTTCTAGAGAAATGTTTGCATCATGAGGGGCCGTCCTGAACTTTTTCTGCCTGCAAGTATAATGCTGAATAATGCCACACTGGAAGCTGGGTCATCACACTCTCTATTCCGAGTTAAATACCTTTCCTTTTGGAAGGGCTTAATAGGTTAGTGGCATTTCGCTGATGCAGCTGATTGGATCCATGGGGCAAACGATATTCCTGTATTTTCCCTAAAGAAGATTGTTTTAAAACATCCAGATATACCACAAAGCCACAAACCTCTGGGATTCTCCCATCAAAAGCTTTATAAATATATATATGTCATTGCAGAAAGGCTTAGCTTTGCCAAAGAAGTAACTGAAAAAATAAACTTTGTTAAAACGTTTTGACCAAACTCAGGTAGGATCTTTTGTGCCATTTATTGTGATCCAGAGATTTAATTTAAAAGGAAACAGAGCCTTCAAATCTACATTATGTGTTGCCTTCTCCCAATATGTGCCAGTGCTATGTGCTAACATTACTTGCTTCTTTAAAAGTATCATTGATGTTTAGTTTTTCTGAATTCTTTTGTTACTAACATATCTGAAACCCGATGTCTCTCTATTTCATTCATATTTGCTCACTTTAATGAGAAAAGATAGTTTCTTAATATTTTCTTGTTCCATTCATCATCCATCCAGCACTAAAACCTAGTTTGGTTTGCCTAAACCAGTTTATATGTGCAGCAATAGAAAATAACATATTTCACTAATATAAATAATATACAACAGCTTAATAATTTGTTTACCTAGAGATTTTTTTTTTTTTGAGTAGGGATTGATTTGTATTACAAATGACAAATTTGAATAACAAAGTACTGGGAAAAAAAGTCGTTTTTCTATTTGGGAAGTTGCTTTAAAACATACTGTGTGGAGAGCTGCACAGCAAAATTCAGAAAAAGATAATGAAAGACAATTTCATTTTCCAAATTTTTTAAAGGTAATGTCTTTCAAGAAAATTAAATTTGAAAGAAGATATGTACCCAATTGCAGCTATATGAGTCTGATCTTCCAAAAAAACTTACTGTTCCACAAAAAATTTTGTGTATTTGGAGGTTCCAGTTTATACAGCTGTTGAAATTAACTGATTAACCTGAGAACTTTAGGTCAGCTTCAACTTGTCGGAGTTAACTCTGTGACTATCAGAGAACAGATTAACAAGAATGTTGAGAAACTAAAAATTCATCAATGTTTTGATATGTTGAGCAGGGCTCACAGTATTATTTAAATGTTTTAGATCCATTTTTTTGTAAAGTTCTCTACCAATTATTGAAGTCCCAAATGTTATACATATCTTTCAGATTTCTCTTTTAGGGATTACAGACAAAAACAGGTACATCTAAGGTGTTAAAATTTATGGTTCTGATTATTTAAAGTGCATGAGTTGCATCTGATATTTATTTAAGAATTTCTTTTCACAGCATAATATTTAAACTGCTTAATTAACGGATAATAGCAAGAGATGGGAAATGTGTAATTTGCAAATTAAGCAAAGCTCTTAAAAGTTTTGCAGAACATCTGGAACTTTTTCCACAACACTCTTGAAATAATGTACTCCAAGCCATAGATCCCATTATAACACATCTCACATATGTACTACCACGACTATGAATTGATTTCTCATATGAGAACTGCATGGATTCATTAAGTGCAGTAGACACTAACATTCCTCACTCTAAGTTGATTAGTCGAGTTATTAACATCCAAAATACTGCTGCTGAATTTACAAATTTGAATAGAGATTTCCCTGAGATGCAGTGCCAGAGCTTATTTTAGAATATGGCATTTCTCCCAAGTCACTCTCAGTGGCACAGTTTGAAAGCTGTAGTAGCTGGTTAGTAAACTGTAAATTAGAATTTTTTTGAATACATGAAATAATAGACTATTTTTGATCAGTTTCTGAAGATATAAGAAGCATCTGCTGGTTGTTCTTGCCTCACATTCAATCTGAGCCCTAGAGTGTGCACTTCTTTCCCCACCCCCCTTTCCTTTGCCTGCATTGCAGTTTGTTTTACTGACTGAACACTTAAAGAGATATCTACTTAAGGATGTCAAAAGGTGTAGTAAATGGGAGGCAGGCCACTGGGAGACAAAATAGAGAGGTCATTCCGCCTGACCTCCTCCTGTTTTTTCCCACTAAGAAAGCTGCTGCTTAGCTGACTTAAGATTGAGAGACAAGGCAGAAAAACAGCAAAAACAGTATTAACTCAACCTATTTGGTACTGTGCTTTCTACTTGCAGAAGGTTTTCCTTCATGCTGGCCTCCTGTTGCAGTCATTCCCTTCAGAAATGCCACAGTATATTGTTTCTTCTCTATTATTCACCCTGCATGCTGGTTGTGTAAGTGAATGGAAATTCAGTGATAAAGTCCTCTCTGACTTTTATTAGTTATATAGAGATTAGTTTCAATGCTTAAGCTAAGATTCTCAGTAGCTGATGCTTTTGTTGACATTGCAAAGAGAATTTTTGTCTTTAGGTGATATATAGGGCTTCTGTAATTTCTCGTTGTGGCATTAACATATTGGGAAGGGAATCCCAACCTTTAACCTCACAGCTATATTGATGAGGTGCAAATTGATTTCTTGTGTGTATTCAGTCTCTGAGCTGGGCAGGAGGGTCCCAAATGTTCGGCCAGTAAACATTCAGGCGAGTGCAAATGGATGTGCAAAGAGAAGCAACAAGTGTACTCCACTTGCAGGTATTGTGTACTTTCTCTTACCCAGTGCCTGGAAAATCATGTCTACTTTGACAGCTCCTTGTTTTGCTAATCAGTAGAAATGAGGAATATCTTCTGCATTGGCATCCACTGTAACTAAGCGGCACTTCTGTTCTTTGGAGAGCAGAGGTTTCATCCCAACGAAGTGAAAGTTAGGCCTAAAAAAATACGGTCTAAAGAGATATTTCAGAGGCATTTGTACTTTACAGATGCTTACCGCAAGTAATTTTCCTTAATCTACTGAAGCTTACTCTCAAATCTGTGCATGGTTTATTATGAACTTGTAGAGAAAGTAGTAATATAATTTACCCACAGGAGGAGGGAAGACAAGCTTGCCTTCCACATATCACACAAAATCATTTTAAAAAGTTCATATATACTAAACCAAAGAGGAAAGTGTATAATTTAAAAAAAAATTTAAATAAAATTGGCTTTTGATAATCATGCATGCCCAAATTAGTCTTCAACTTATTTACTACTCTTGCTACTTAAGGTTTACATTAAAAATATTTTACTCTCTTATATTTTTCCTCTATTTAGATACAACTAAAAGCCACAATTTTTAAATTAGAAGTCTTCCTGATGAGGGAATATATGCATCTGGAAAATAAAGGTTTGCAGTTTCACAGGTTAATCACCTAGGAGGCAAAGCTGGAGAAAATACCAGTGAGTGAGTGTAAGGCCTGACCAAACCTTGGCAAGTGAATGATTTTGAGTGGGATACTTCTTGCTCCTGTGTTGTAATTACTCACTTTCCTTGGTGGTAATTACCCAAGCTGTGTTAATTTGACTTATGTCAAATTCTCTGAGAGTTCAAGTCCATGATTCTGGGTTTATAAAGACACTAAAATTCTAGGATACAAAGTAGAAAGACTCTCACCTGAAATGGGGAAAAAAGAAAAAGATGTTCACAGGGCATTTATAACCTAATTATATTTCCTGTCATGGGTATTGGTCTAAAAGGTTTGTTGTCTTGTTAACGGTGTGGTTTTTTTGGTTTTTGTCTTTTTTGATTGGTTTGGTGGAATTTGTTGGTGTGTTTTTTGTTTTTTTTTTTTTTTTTAATAAAGGCAGATAAATTCTTGGGAAATACTTAATTCATAATGTTCTGTAAATAAGACTTTTAATGCAAACTTGCTCGCATATCAGTGTGAAAAATAATAGCAAATAGGAAATGTTTGGAGTATAACTCTACCTTCATGAGGAAAATGAAACAAAATTTTAAACATAACCAAATCTACTTGCATTCATTATCTGAAAATGTCAGTGACGTACCATTGCCAGTCCTTAGTTTCTCCCATCAGCTATACAGCTAAATAGCCCTCTTCCCCTTTTCTAAGCTTGGAGTCTTTCTATGATTTATTGTCTCATATATAGTTTAAAAGAATGAATAGATGTATATTATTTAAAACATTTTCTGAAAATCTCGAAAAAATTAAAAAACCCCGAATGGTAAAAAAATAGCAAGTCATAGGGATCCAGTAAGCCACTTCATATTCTATTCCATTGTGTCATGTGCTAACTTAAGGGTGAACATTTCCTTTTTTTCTTTTCCAGGAGTACCACATAGTTATTGATACTCTCTGCTGGTTCTATATCCATATAGAGCATATCCATATAAGCAGCTGAAGAGGTAACTTTAAAAACCTGAGATTAGAATGGCACCAGCATTAAATGTTTTAACCTATTCTCTGGAGGAGCAAGAAATATTTTAGTGCAGGTGTACTCAAGACCCTGCACATGAATATGTGAACAGGATGAATCCCTTGTCCTTAATAATGTTTTGTGTAGCCATTTTGAAAGCAAACTTTGCCAATTACGAAAGGTAGAAAGTATCAATTAATCCTTATTTATTAATATGTTTCATTTAAAGAGTTGACTTGTGATTTAAAAATCAAACTCTTTTCACTGGGATCCTTAAATTTAGGGATGTCAGAGCATCCTGCAATGCAGGGAAAGTGCATTTCTCAAATGGCAATTAATTTTTCACTGTTACTGATTCACTAGGTGTCTTCTGTCCAGTGAGGCAGCATAAGTGGGGACAGCTTATTGGATAAAGAGCTCCAAATGAGAATGATAGATGTGCTTTAAAGCTACCCATCTGTATTTACTTTCAAAGGTGCTGAACTAGTGATTTTTTCCCCACTTCCTCCTTTTTTGATTTCTCATGATACACATTTGCAGAAGTACGGAATCTCCAGTGAATGGCAAAGTGGGATGCGGACAAAGGTTTTCCTTACTCGGAAGGGATGAGCATGGTGTAGAGTGAAAAGTTCATTGTATGATGGATGAGCCAGTGAGTATGAAGGTCACTCTGTCAATGGTACACAAGAGAGGATTATGGGTGACAACAGCTCTAAAGGACTGGCAACTAAATTGTTTACAAAATGCAATAATAGAGAGTTGTAAGAAACTTCCCCAACTTTGTTATTGCAAAAGGATCGCCAGGACAAATAAGCTGAAAGATTTTTTGGATATCTTTAGGAACATTTCAAAAGTAGGGAGATATTGTTGCTTTGAAGATTAAGATCATCTGTTCCTTTTCAAATTAAATTATCATTAAGTGACAAAGAAGTCCCAGCTCAAAGCAACAAACACACCAGCACCCCACCACCTCATTCTGAAAAAAAATCAACCCCAACCAAACCACAAAATAAAATAAAGTTAAATTAATTTTAACTAACCCCCTGCCAAAAAGAAAACTAAAAAAAAAATTTTGAAGAGTTTTACAAGATATTGCTGTGTGCTGAATGCAAATAAAGGACTCCTATTAAGGTTCAAATTGTGCAAAAATACTCTTATTCTCTTCAACAGATTATATTTTAAAGTCAGTCAGTTAACATTCTAATAAAAAATGACCGTAGGCACAGCTCCCGAAGTGACCCTCAAATGCCCCAGTATTTGCATACTTTATTTTCTGCCAGCTTAAAAATAATATAAAATAACCTGAGGTTGTTATAAAACGTTAATCTCATTAACATTATAAATCCTGGTATTTAATTACCACTTTCGTGCAATTTCTGACTTGTTTTTCTTTCAAATAAACACAATTTTGGGATGTCTGAATGTTAAATTGGCTAAGATTGGAATACGGAAAGTGTAACATTTAATACCATAAAATTTCATTATAATTCAATCATGTTCTAGAAATGCTTCCTTTGAAGTCCCTAATTTTGAAAAGCAATGTATCTTAAAAACTTGAGCAATTAATATATCAAATTTCTGTAAAAATGTTTTCCTAAACAAAAGAACGTAGTTTTAAATAAAAAAAAAATCATCCTGAAGATATACACCATCTTTTCTCCAGCTAAACATAAGCGTATACGGAAAGATTTCCAGCACCCACTAATGTGAGAATATGCCAGAAGCACTGGTTTCCGTCTGTATCAAAGCAATGTACTGGATAGTGTTTTTACACTGACTTAAAGCTGTGATAACAGGCCTTTTCAGATATGCCATTTCTTAAATAAGGCACCCTTCATTTGACCAAGTGTTCAGTACTGCCAAATCTATAAAGCTAAATTGCTTTTTTATAAGGTAGAACCTTACCTGTTGGATAAAGTATGTGCAGTGAGGCTTATAAATGCTCATAAAGGGAAAGTATGGATGGTAAAAGTATCCACTGCCTTCTGGAAAAAGGACGATTATTTCAAAGAAAATGCCAGCAGTGGGAGACATATAATAATAATTTAGGAGGAAAAATAAAACTGACTTTTTCCCAGTACCACTGTTAATAATACAACTACTTCTTTTATATTAATTAAAAAGTGTTTCTTGCTTGCTGTATATTTTTAGTTAGCAGCCAAGTATTTTGCACTTTATAGCAAAAACTGGACTTCAACCAAATTGGGAGCAAGTGTGCTGTGGAGAGCTATTGGGGGAAACTTTATAACATAGTGTCTATTAATGAAGGATGAATTCATTTAATAGATCTCCCTGTAAAACAACATCTGCTGGTAAATTGGCTAGTGGAATTGCTGTGAGTGAAATCCACTTTTGTGGACTGAAATGGCACAGTTAGACTTTTGAGCTGAGTTAGACTTTTTACCTACCAATAAGATACAGATAAATGGCTCAAGTGCTTTTCTCTAAGAGACAGTACTACGCTTTCCTACACTGGTGGAAGCACAAAAAAAGATCTGAGGAAAAGCCAAATTTCCACATTCCAAAGCTCACCTTTGTATTAACCTTATGGAACTTCTTCATAATAGATAAATCAGCTTGCTTTGGTCTGAGGGTGACCCTTGTGTCATTTACTTTTTCTCCAAATGAACTCGGTAATTTTTATTTTACATCAGTGTCCCTGAAGGGCTTTATTATGTAAGCCTCCTCAGATATTGACCTTTGCCAAATACATCTGACTATGAAAGTGGGATTGTCTGTCCTACTGATGGACAGCCTCCAGTAATGGCACTTCAGTAAGTACAGAAGATAGTATTACATGACTATTTTATGATGCTTAACATCTGAAGCACAATTGGTTGTCCATCTGGGATGGGGAGTGATGAGAAGATATTGAGGGATCCAAACAACAATTAAAAGCTCTAATTTCTAAGGTAATCTTCAAAAATTCCAGATTGGATCAGCTTCTCTATCCCTTTTTGGGATTTGTTAGGATACAAAGATCCATTGTGATGAACTAATCTGACTATGCAAAACAAAGACAATAGAACTGGTCAAAAAATCATTTCACTGTGAATGAGAACATATCAATTTTAGGGAAAAAAAGTCCAGTTTTAATTTTCCTATCATGGAGAAATTCCCTTGATCATTTGAGATTTGCTAATTTTTCTTCTTGAATAGTTCTAGGGGGTTTGCATGGCCGGGTTTGTAACTGGGGGGGGGCGGGGGGGAGGGTAGGGAGGGAAACATGAGTGGCTTCTGTGAGAAGCTTCTCACATATCTGACAGAGCTTAACTTATGCCAATATCACAAGCTTGAGCATGAAAACATCTTTTGTCTCCTCCCCTTTTTTCCAAAGGCTAGCAAATTGGCATCATGTCATGATTTTAAGCTGCTCACTAAGAATGAATTACTTCCCTCTTGAATAACTTCCTTCCTCCCTCCCTCCCTTCCTTCCTCCCTACCCTACCCTACCCTACCCTACCCTACCCTACCCTACCCTACCCTACCCTACGCTACCCTTCCCTCCCTCATTCTAACTCCTGCCCATGGGGATGTCAAAATTTGGTGTAGATCAATTCATTAATTATATCTTTTTTTCCTCTGACTGAGAAACTGCAGGGAAAGTAATCAACCTACAGAAGATGATATCAGAATACTTTCTTAAGATGATAAGACTAAACTATTTAGGAAAAACACTACTGGATTGTTTTGGACTTTTGCAGAAAATGTTACAGAAATTAAAGCATCTTCCTCAGTGAGCTGTCCCTTCTAATAGGAAGTGCAAGCTGAATTTGGCTGGATTCAATGAGCCATACTACAACACTTCTTGGTAAACTTAGACAGTGTTTAGCAACTGGAACAGACATCCTAGCATATTTATGAGTAGTTCTGTGCAATGACTTAAGTGTGGCTTCAGGTCTCAATGTACCTCCAAGGACAGTGACATCTTAAAATTCAGTGATCTAGATTGTGTCTAAATAAAAATTTTTAGTGAGGAAAAGCAAAGCTTTATTTACAGCTTACTGCAATTTCAGAAACAGTGGACATGTGATTCCTTATTTCAAGCAAATGTTTCCAGTGACGGGTATTATAAGTTCACCAGTCATATAACTAAATGAGGGTTTGCATCACAAATTTGAGCAGATTACACCAATTTTAAGAAAATACTTCCAATTAAAAAAAAATAACGCACTTAAATACAGTATTGCTTAAATTGAAGGATTAACTGAAAACAAAAGAAAATCTGGCATTTCAAATGGAATTTAATGTACAAATATTTTGGTTTGAAAACTGAAAATCATTCATTAATTCGTACCAAATAAAAACTCTTCTTGGGACATTCAGCAGTGCTAATGATAATTGAGTACTCAATTGGAAAAGCCTTCAGTATAGGTTGATGTAGTACAAGCATCACGGGAGATTATAACTCTCTCAACTATGACAGAAATCCCCAGTCTGTTAAAGGCAGGAAGTTAGAGGGAATAAACCAGCACTAAATATCTTCATTGTATATGACGCTTAAAGTTCCTGTTACCACACTGAGAGTCTTCATTTTACCTCATCTCTTGTTTCAGAAGATCATTATGTTATTTCTCTTGGTGAAACAAATGATTTTGCAATGTTCTTTGTGTTAATAGGTGTGCCTACATTGTTTGTCTTTGCAGCACTCGAGGGGCTCAGATATTAAAGCTCCACATTCCCTCAAGCAGCAGGGGTGCCCTGCCAGGGAAGAAGGGGTGGGGTGGGGCAGGCTGTGTAACCCCTCTTCCCTCACAGTCCCTGTTGATGCTCTGTTGGGCAATGCAGGGGGAAGATTGGCACCAGAGCAGAGACCCAGGAAATGGCAGTGAGCCACAAGCTGGCTTCAGCGGGTACTTCCCCCTGTTACCTCAACCAGAACTTCACAATTTCCTATTGAGGAGTCTTTTCAGGGTGTATTGACAGGAGTGGCAGACAGGGTAATGAAAGACAAATTCCATAACGCAAAAGGCAGAGGCGCTGACAATGAGATCAGAGAGCTGACCCCTGACCCAAGTCAGCATTTTCTTTTCTTTCCTTCTCCTTTTCCTCTTTCTTTCTCAGTTTGCTGTTTCAGGTTTGCTTATTATATGGAACAGTCTCAATTGTGACCCTGAGCCCATTATTGCTTTGGCTTTTCCCCTTCCCTCAAACAATTGTTTGGAAAATTGTCCCAACAATGTGTAAAAGATGCTGATAAGTATAGAAAAGAGAGGTTAATGAGAAAAGTTTGGAGATGCTTGCAGTTTTTATCAGAAAGAATAAAAGGAAGAGTAGTGCTTTCAGTGCTGGTGATAACTAGATCAGTGCAAACCTTCTCTGTGCATTTATGTAAGTTTGTGTGTGGTGTCTGTGTGTGATGAAGTCCTTCTGACAGCCACTTTCATGAGGAGGATAGGACAAGCAGTGTCATTTCTTTTCCTGTAATGATTTAAGACTTCAAGACGTAACACCAAGATGTGAAAGATATCTATGTTGTCATTTTTCAAATACTTTTCCCCTTTTTTAGCCTTTTCCTACAGAAATGCATTCATTAGTTAAAATAATTAATGTTATTGATTTAGCTTATGAAAAAGGGAAAATACACTGCTTTACCCTAGGGGTGGCAAGACTGGCATTATACTGAATACTAGACACCTCACTTCTGAGGTACATGGCTTCTTTGGTCCTATATTCCTTTAGGATATACTGTCTCACTACCAGTTGTGGTGATATTTTCACACTTCAAACATCTCCACTTTAAAGTCTGAGTAATGGTTAGTAGAAATAGCCAAGTTATGCATCTCATAAAGATGCTTTTCAAAACTTTTATTTGTCATCTCCAGAAGTTTTCCTTACTTTTGGGGGCCTCTTCAACACTGTGAGATATGTCTGTTGTACTGCATCAGTCTCACCAGCAGAACTTCAGCTAGTTCCGTCTTCTCTCAATAATTTTAAACTTCTTCCAATTTCTGAGTGCACTGAGGACCATATCATCAAAAAATCAAAAGAATTGTTTGTGCTTGTGAAACAGAAGGCTTGTCTTAGAAATTAAAAAAAAAAAAAAAAAATTACACTATTAGATATATGAGTATTTATTCCTCAAGGATGTAGTGTTTTAACATCCACAATCTACAAGGTACTTGAAGCCAAACAGGTAGGGATGGAGAACAAAAAATTCCGATGCTAAGAACCTTCAAGTTATTTCTTTCACAAGGTCATCAAGTTGTGAGAATTTGGATGCTAAGTCAAGGTTGTGCTGATGAGAAATAAACCTTTTATTTGACAAATAGAACTGGAAAAACTTTGCTACTGTCTTTATTAAAAATATCCTCTGCCATTATTGGTCTGAGCCTTGAAGAATGCAATTGCAAGACATGCTGTGTTAGCTGCAGTGCTGTTCATAGCAATAATTTAACTGTAGACAAGCGAGAGCAGTATCCCATAATTTTAGGTGCTATGAACCTGTAAATGAAAATATAGGCTCCTCTCAGGAAAAGGTATAAGGAAAATAGAAATAAAATTTCTGAAGTTTATTGACATATTTTATAAGCATAAAGGTAGCAGTGATTTAACTAAACCACTCCAAACCTGCGAATAGTTAAAATACTTATTGGAAGATTTTGTTCTTTGTAAAACTTTATTACACTACATTATTGCAGACTAAATAGAAGGAGCTTGAAGAGTCATCTAAATCTGACCTTTCTCTGTCTCTTCCCCTAGCTCATTGTGCTATTAGCAGTAAGTTGGATATGGAAAATATTCTTTCTTAAAGCAACATATCCCCTTGGGAGTAATTTTGCTCTCTGACCAATGGACATTTTTCTTTCTCTTACAGGGCATTTATCAGGTTCAAGCATGTTTTGCCTCTTTTGCAAAGGACCACAAATCAAATCAAATATCACAAAGTACCTAGGGATTACCTATGCCTCATGCTCAACCTTATTATAGGTACTATCTCTTACACCAACATATCCCATGTGAAAGTAGCCCTATTAGTATTCTCCACTAATGCTTTAAAGCAGGCCATTGGATAAGGGAATAAAGATAGAACCTTTAAATTATTAATAATAAAAAAACTCTCCTATATCATATCAATTCAGGGAAAAAAAAGCAATTTGCTACGGTGGAATAGGCATTAATTGAAAGGTTGACCTTCATTCAGCACAGCTTAGACAAGATCAGCAGAGTGGAGGCACTGGCGGACTGCAGATCTCCAGAGGGTTTCCAGCTTCTTGTTGTGATGCTTTGGATGAGGCTTTGCATTCTGCCTCACTTCAGGGACTTGTTAAACTGCTGAAATTTGTGAAGTGAGGAAAAGAGCACTATTTGTACACAGGCTTCTGGCATGTTTCAAAATATGGGGCCAGCAGGGTCATACCTTTCAGCATCGACCTATGAGCTTGCCTGCCTCACATTCCCAAAGCATCATTCAGAATGGGGAGCCATGTGTGGGTAGTAGGATTCTGCTACTTAAGACACTATGGCACCTAATTTGGATTTTCTATTGAATTAGTTTCATCAAATTGAGCAGATAGGCCTATTGGCCAGTGTTTATTGCAAGTGCTGGCAATCACCAGTGGACTATGAAACCAGACAAAATTGTACTTTCCTAAACATATTTTTCCTGGGAGACTAGATGTCCCAAATCCTGCTTCTGAAAGTGGAACAGTTTTTTTCTAAAGAAGAAAAGAAATATCTGTGTGATTTTATCATTGTTTAAGTAAGCTGAAAATAGTAGTAAAATGAAAGCCTTGTTGAAAGTCTTCAGAAATGATGAAGCACATGCTCCAAATCTGGAGCATATTTCTGTGTGTCATCTCTAAAGTCAAAAAGATTTTCAGTCCATGTTTTTAAATTAACCAGTGGTGGCTTCCCCTCAACGAAGTCTTCTAACATCAGAGTCAGATTTAAAGAGTCATTTTTAGATCCTGCCCCTCTCGAGAAACGAGATTCTCTAGCTACTGTCAACCAAGGAAATAGTAGAGCTCCAGCTGATTGATGGAACCTCTCCTGCTGCTATGCCATTTTATGAGAAGACTAAATACAGGGTTCCTCAATATTACTTTTCTGTTTGAAGCAGATTGTGGCTAGCAAAATTGGAGCAAGGAAGAACGAGAATATATTCGGCGTGGCAGACAGTGTTCAAATTGCCCACGAAAAGAAAACCTGTTCCTTTGCACATACAAATTTCTGTCACTTGCCTCATTTTTCCCAGGTCATACATCTCTGGGGACAAAACCCCAAAACAAAAAACCACAAACAAACAAACAAACAAACAAACAAACAAACAAACCAACACCCCTCCCCCCCTGTGAAAAAGACCCCACTCCTCTCTGCAAAACGATTACAAACCCACACAGACCAAACTTTAACCATGCATGGAAATGAAAAAACAGCTACACTGTGGATTGTTTGGGGACAGATTTACTACCACTGAGCAGAATTTTGGAAATCAAGATGATAGCATTTACTAAATGTCAGACAATCCCCACTGCATACAAAGTTGGAATAGAAGATTCATGAAAATATTCTTCACACTGCTGTCAAGATCACAGAATTAGGTGATCTGTTCATTTTTTTGATGTCCTGTCATAGCTAGTTTGTGGCATGACATCATAATACAAGTGGGAAAAGAAATAAGTTAATTTTCAAAGTTGAAGGAAAACTAATGAATTAAAATTGTGGGAAATGGGACAGTTCAGGCTTCTGTGCTATTTGTGGAAGTACAATAGTGAGTAGTAGATGCTTTTTGAAACACTTTGTTTCCACTGTTCTGACTTTCTAGCATATAAATGTTTTTTAAAGTAAAAAAAAACCCCATGGCTTACTTCTCTCATTTGCTGGAAAGTTAAAGTGAGTGAAAAGGGTGGATAAAGCACTGTATGGCTTAAATATCACTGAATTCAGCAAAAGTCAGAGGGTCCTTAGAAATGCAATTTATGAAACAATTTAATTATATTTTTAGTGTTCTTTTGTAGTACAGAATTAAGACGAAACACAGATGAGCTCAGACATGCAACAATATAGCAGAGCAGAAAAATATCAGTTAAACTGGAGCTGCTGTGATCAACCTCAAAATGCAGATGGTGATAGTCCACTGCAGGAATTGCAGTCAAATATGATGACTATTTGTGGGTGTGGGTGTGTGTGTACTCTTCAGGTAGAGTGGGAAGTGTAACTTTTGATAATATGTTAAAAGTCTAGAATAGTCATGCTTACACTTTAAGGTATTAAGTAGTAAAGAGCAAGACAGAAACCTACTTCTCCTTTTGCCAACTCTATTCCTTTCCTGTTACAAGGTATTTTTCTAACAATGTTCTTTATGAGTTTTTCGTCTAATGCTCTACAGGGGAGACAGATTATCATCCCTGCATTCCTCCAGAAATGGTTCTACAAATGGGAGAACCAGAGTCATTGATCCTTCTACTATACATATTGTGAAAAGAGACAAAAATTGTCTGTATAGCACTGAACACAGAGAAGGATAAAGTAGGATCAGTTGACGCTTGCTCCCTACGCTTTCCCCTGTGTTGCAGTGTACAGGAAAAATATCGTCCCTGGAGATGATTGGATCCATAGGACATATCTTCCCCAGTCCTGTAATATTCAGGGGGAAAATCAAGGAAAAGCTAGCCAGAAACTGCAAGAGTTTTATTGACTTCCTAAGTACTCAATATATGTGCCACAATTTCTACTAGCACTTCTCCTGCAGTGTTTATCTGTTTGCCCACATCCTCATCCAATGTTGAGCAAGTTGTTATATCTCATGAGCAGTGAAAATTTTTATTATAACTATATTTTTAACTAAAAAAATTAGTTGAATTCATAGTGCACACTGAAAACATTTTTTTTTTTAAATTTTGTCTCGTTATTTCAAAATGCTCATGACTTTCTGAAAGGTACTAGCAGTCTCCCAGTCTTGTTTTTCAATAGAAAAGGCGGGAAAAACTTGCTTTTTGAATAAAATTGGTTGAGCAATTCTTGAGGTATAGTTTGTAAACTAATTTCTCCTCTCTACTTTCTAGGTAATTTTTTTTACACATTCCTGTCACAAACACTTTGTCAATAAGGAAGATAATTGCCCTGATTTGCTAGTAGTGCTTAATCAGTGGATCATGGTTATTAAGTTGCCTATGACAGAAAGAAATGAAGCCAGACATAAGTGTCTGTTTATTTTCTCAACAGTACAACAACATTTTCTCTGCTCTGAGTTCTTTGCTGTCTTTTGCCTTGGGTCACCCATCAGAATACTTGGGAGTTTTTCCTAAAAAACATGCCTGCATAAAGCATGGTGCACAAAACTCTTTTGTAGAGCCAATGAGGAGGCCTTTTTAACAGCTCTGTGCAATAATGTTTTGTCTTGCCTTTATGGTAATCCATATCCTATAACAGTGATAAACTCTAACGTTTATTAAATTTTTGTCTTTGTAATAAGCATTTAGGATTAGTAAGAAGTAGTAAGATAAGTGCTCTTGGATTAAAAAAATTAAAAGAATAATTTCTTCTGCAGCAAACTGTTTCTTTCACTCCCTTTTTTCAGTGTCTGCAAACCAGAAATGAAAGTGCATGTATTCCCTTTGCGGAATTGCAAAGGTATTCTTCGTAGTAGTCTATGAAAATATGGCTTAAAAGAGCCTGATAATATGAATAAAGCTTGCACAGATGTGAACATAGTCACCGTTAATCTAACAGGACTATGCGCGTGCAACTCTTCCTTACATAAATAAAACTTGCACAGTGAGTTCTAAAGTCTTATAGCATGCTAAATTAAATAAATTAACAATTTCTCTTCAACGTATCAGGACAATGAAGAGCAGACACTACCTGAGAAACCAAAAAAATCCTCCTATCCATTCCTATTTGGCCTTCTGCTGCCCTGCATTGTTTAGCTACATTGTCACAGGCTACATTGTCAACTCTGTGCTCATTCATGTACCACTGTTGAGGTACCGCTGGGCAGGAGGAGATGCAGGACCCCAGCAAGCTGTGCAGATCACTGTACAGATCTTCCAGAAGCTCCATTGCTGCTTCTGGGAAATTACTGAATGGAATAATAGAATCAGAGAATGGTTTGGGGTAGAAGGGATCTTAGAGATCGCCTAGTTCCGTTCATTATGACCAACAGAAATGGGAATGAAGAGCCCACGGCTGCTAATCCTCCTGATTAACCTTCCAACTTAGTGTAGGAGCTGACATTTAAGTGGGCCCAGGTAGCATGTATTTTATCTAACATTATTTATTTTAGTTTCATTGTGTGACATCCCAGCTACCTAAACCTCTGCCTTCAGCTGCGTAGTCCTGCTCTGCTGTCTTTTCAGTAAAACTCCACAAAACTGCCTACAGCCATCCAAGGTGCCAGTTTTAGGAGGGTACTGTCTGTGTGGTCTTCTGGAGAGAGGTGGCTTCCTTTAGAGAACATGCATTTTAAAGCCTGCAGCTCCCACTGACTCATCTGATTCTATCCTCACTCCTTTGGCTGTACAGCTCACTTATACTTGCAAAAAAAAAGCCCCACACCTTTTCTCTGATCCAGAGTGTGGGTGGCACATGGTCCCTTTATACAAGCAAACTCTCTCCTTGCTGCAAAGAAGGCAGTCTCATATATCGTGCTTACCACCTTTGATCAGATTCAGAAGTCAGCTCCAAACGTGTCTGGGAGGATGCCATTTGCACTGACTGTGCAACTGTGACAGGACTCTGTCAGGCAGGCTGCAGTAAAATTGCGTGGACAGCGGCTCATGCAAGCTTAACACCACAGCATTTTGCTATCATCTAGTCCTCCCTCAATGAGACCATTTCCCCCATATGTATGGGGACCCAAAACTACATTTCTCTGTGGTTCTATGCTGTCATTTTCCATCTTACATGAAAACATCATATGAGATGAGGTGGCTATTATTAGAGCTTGATAAACCACAGGAGGTAGATATGTTCCATTTAAATTGAAGCCAGATTGTGAAGCCCTTATTTCATGTTGGTAAGTCATGACACGACTGGTTGTGTGCTGACTTCAGCCTATTGGTAGCTCCCAAGCCTTGGGAGGACTGTTCAGTGTTTAAAACATCACGTTAAAAAAAAAGGGGAAAAAAAAAAGAGATAAATATTAGAGTTTTCAGGGTTCTTTCCCTAGTGGACCACTGATAGGCTTTTTGAGCTTTAGTGTACGGAGGAAGATCATAAATTACTCTTTTCGATCAGCATCTCTTTTTGGCCCTAATTTTCCTTTGTTCCTCTTTCACCGTCTTTTGAAGTTTCATGAGGCAAGATCTGCACTTAACCTGCAGTTCTTCCCAGCCCTACAATATGCTTTATAAATCTTTGAGTCTCTCATACTGTGTTCCCTACTGTACAGAATAAAGTGGAAATTGACTTCTGGAGAGGCTATTACCAAGATTTATTGATCTGAAAGAATAACATTTTCTTAGTCAAAACTGAAGCTAAACATGAAGGGAAGAGACTAAACATATTTGGTCCTGTGAGCTTTTTATTGCTGAGGTGCCAGGACTTTACTTCCGTTTTGGAATAATCTATTCTCTTTCTATTTTTTTGAGGTCACAGAAAATGTCCGTATTTGTTTCCACGTTGTATTCAAAGCCTTTCTTTTTAAATTTTAGTAAGGACACTTCTCTGCAGGCTTTCCCTGAGGTCTGAAGTGGGTTTGTTGTTCCTGAGATCTCTGCAGCAGTTCTTTTTAATATCATGCCAGCTTGGAATTAAATTGCTTTTCACCTCTGGCATCTGTGACATGAAAAATATACATTTCTGTGTTCTGAAAATAAGAGACAGTTAGTATTTTGACATTTAATGAGTCTAGACGTACCAGTTAGGCAGACTTTACAGTAGTGGCTTTTCAGCGTGTCTTTTTAAAACTATTTTTAATGCTTCCAACTGGTGTAACTAAATATGCTTTAGAAATGTGATTTTTTTATTTTTGTAGCTTTTCTTCAGTCATATATTTTTCAGAGAGGTTAAGAGTTGTTTGAAATGCCTTAAATAGATCTGTATATATGGCATTCCATTTGTGAAATATTTGATACTAGTTAAAACTTAATATGTGATTTGTCCTTGAAATATCTAAACTAAACCTAAACTCCATTGTATGGAACTAAATGTAGGTGTAAGCAACAGTGTAATAGCAAAAAGAAGCATAATATAATTTATTTTGGGGTAGCGGTAATCAATCCCTTTTTTTTTTTTTTTTTGATAAACAGATTGTCAAAATGCCATTTGAAAGTTCTTAGAGAAACCTTATTGATCATAACTCTAGTTTGCTCATATTTATAGCCAGCTAGAGCCGGAATGCCTATCTGAGTTGTCCAAAAGCTTCTTTCCCTCTTCCATAATTTTTAAGTGCTGTTTATCTCTCTGCTCCTCTGATTTGTGTTCATCAGCTCTTGCTACCAGTTCCCTAATTCAAATATCCTCTCCTTTTTCTTCTGAGACACATGGACATAACTTCCCTCACATTTTTGGCATGTGTGAAGGCCAGAAATCAGCGACTTGGGTGTACTTCAGAGCTCCTTTGACTTTGAAAGGTCTCTGTACAGCAGTCCATTCCCATCGATCTGGTAAGACTGGAAGACACGGGAGAACCACTGTGGCCATGCTGAGCAGCACTGAAGTAATTACGTTGAGTTGCTCCACTTGCAAATTTATTTCATCTAATTCAGCTGATTTCACTTATAAATCCAAAATGGCATAAAATCTTTGTTACTGCAAATGGAATTATCCCAATTTAGGAACAAACAGTTGTTTTGAATTTCAAAATATGGGAAAAGTTCTATTTTGTGAAAACTGTTTTTTAATACACACTTATTAGAGTAATGAATTAATGGTAAGGGGATTCTATGATTCATAAAACTAACCAGCTATTTGCATTGACAGGGTGAAATACTAAAGCCTTGTAACACAGGCTTCCTAACAGGTGGTCTGGATATTACTTTTCCCAACTCCAAGTGTAAAGGTCTCTTGATGGAAAGGTAATTGCTAGAGTGCTGCAAGGCTTCAGAAAACAAATACATCAGTTCACCTCCTTTAGCACCCATGTACATATTCACACCTTGAAAGTTTCCTTTGTACTTCTCAGTCTTTTTCATACATATGTAGGCTTCCTTTCAGTGAAATGATAGGTGTAAGTCACACTTACTTCACTGTTCCAGGAGTGCTTCATGCTGTGTCTTGGCCCACTCAGCACAGGCAGTAAGAACTGTAGAAAAGGAAAAGCCTTGTGTTTTAGGACAGTCCTCTTTGAGATATACCTTTAAATCCCTGTATTGACATGTTCTTCTCAATCAGTGACAAAGGAGGAAAAAAGAGAAGAGTCTAGTAGTTAAATATAAATGTAAATATTTTTGCTTTGCTCGTGGAGGAATTGGAGCTTCTTCCAGGTGTTAAAACAATCAAGGGCATTAGACCTCCTCCTTGGAAGAAATGAGCTGCTGCCAACCACTTTTTCTAATATCTCAAAACTTCTTTGTGTCCTTCTGTGATGAGAGGACTGTGCACTGTCACCTTTGAGAAGTGCTGCTGTAGGAGCAGTAACAGAAATCTCCAGTGCAGGGAAGCTCAGTGCAGTTGGAAGCCTCAGAACAATGGGTTTATCTTAGCAAGATTAAGGGTTTAACCTGTAGTTCTAGCCCACAGATACCCTAGGAATTATATCTACTAAAAATACATTAGTGCTTTGAATTAAAAAACAAAACAAAATAAAACACAAGAAGAAGAAGAAACCCCCAACATGTACAGCTGGAGATCATGTACTGGAGGTAATGTCTGTGTGAGAAGGCACTTCCATATTTGAAATTCTGGGGTAAAATTGTGAAAGTGTGTCTTCATATGCAATACTTGAATCACTTGGAACACTCATGGAAGAAAAATAACCTCATTTATGATTGTCTATATCAATCACAAATGTTTGCAAAGTCATGGAAGTGTGGGAATGTAGTCAGGAAAGTCAAAGAAAATTCAGACTCTAAAAGGAACAGACTTACACTTTTATTAGATCATCAAGTAACATTCAAGAATGACTGTCACCATTTTCACAAATCTTATAGAAGGCACTTGCTCCTACAGAGCACCAGCCAGAAAATCATCATGTTATCTGGTATGCAGCTATAATATTTCCATTTTTCAGGAACTAACAATGAGAAATGCATATTTCTTCCACATTTCCAGCATATGATTTATGTAATATTAAGTTGTTAACATTATCCGTACACTTCTGCAGTGTCACTTTTATACAATGATGATCACCTTATTTTGCAATGTCTAATTTTATTTTGCAATGTCTAACATTGAGAGCTTTTAAAATATTTCCATATTTGCATAAGTAAAGGTCATGCTTTATAAGCTCTAGAATTTTATGGTAGAAACCAATAGTGAAGGACAAGCTATCTACAAAAATATTTTTAATTGTTTTATGTATTGATTTGAGCCTTACAAATTACACTCCACCAAATTTTAATTCCTTCCTTTTCTCTTTTTAGAAGCCAAAGAAACCCTCAATTCAAAAAGAATTGCAGAGTTATCTACTTACACAAGTTACTTATTTAATTTGATCTTTTTTTTTCTTAAAAAAAAGAAGTATAAAATTGTATAAAAACAAGCTGTACCAAGTTCATGACTTTGAAGTCAATGAGTGACATGTTGTGAAGACAGGATTATTTAATTTCATTAATACATCATTAGACTAAGTCTTTCAAAATTCCTCTTTCTCAAGAATTTAAATGTCAAATATTACATAATTTCCATCCACTGTTGTTTATGAAGTTCTATATGGTACTTATAGCTGCAGTTTCTTGAAATTAATTTTGTGTTATATCCAAATTTTTTAAAATGCATACATGGATTTACTTTTGATACTATAAAAAGCTTGTCTTTTAGTAAACACAAGTACTACAAAGGAGTTGAATGTTGAGCATATATATTTATGGTACAGATGGAAGATGTTTTACTGCCAATGTACTATGCTGATTATTTATTTAAAATTTTAAATGCAGATTTCTCTGGGGAATATTATATTTTTAATATTTATTATATAGTATGTATTCATTCATGCACACATGTTCATAATTCAAATATATTTATTTTATAATATGAAATTATTATATTTTTATTTTAATATTTTTATTTTTCACCACACATTTTCCTTTGGAGGAGTAGTTTTTCAGACAACAGGTGAACACATTTAACAGTCCTATCTTGTAATTTTGTATTTCCTTTATTAACCATGTGGATTCTGAGTTTCTCACTGTCCCTTAATACCTCTTTTTTTCTGTTGAGAGGTTAAGATGAATTTTGCAGAAGTTAAAGTAATAATGACAAAATGATCTGTGGATGGTTAAACAGGAGTGAAGTGAAGCACGGTGATGCCTTCAGAGGAAATGTCATGAAACAATCCAGGAAGCTCAAAAGAGCAGCAGCAGAACTTCCTGGGAAGCCTAATTTTGCTCTCAAAACACCCTCCATTCTGTGTAGGCTTCCAGAGACATGTTGCTTCTTGACATTTTAGTTGTTTTGGTTTTTTTCTTTTTCACAACCTTTTTATCCTTGTCAAAAATCTCAGAAGAGTGCTGCATATTATCTATTGAATATATAGAGAAATTACAATTAGCACTGAAAGAGGAGTATGAGGAGCATAGGTTAAAATATGAAAAAGAGCTTCATCTCTTTGACTCTTCCTAAGAGAGAAAATGTGCAGCATATTAATAAATTATACATATGTCTCCATGTATAAGAAGACTATGTACAAATGAGGGAAAGCTGAGGGTATGACAGAAAGTGGAGTAGGTCTCAAAAAAATGTAAAAGGTTTATTTCACTCTTCTAAGACAGGACATAGAGACAGAACTGCTGTATAAATTTTTTTGTTAAAAGTTTGTTTTCTTTTAAAATGCTGTTGATTAAGAAGTAAAGAACCAAGGTATTTATACTAAAAATGATAGGTTTTGACTCTGTGTCAGTCATGTACTTCCATAAGAGAAGCTGGCATTTCCCTGAATGAATACTAGAACAGAATTCAGAAGACTTAGGGGAAAAAATCTCTTTACAGCCACAACTCCAAGTACGTGGAGAAAGAGGAGGGTGAAAATATATTTTCTTATGACAAAACTTGTTTTAGATAAAAATTGACAGGCTGAGAAATTAATAGATGCAGTTGAAACCACGAGAAACAAATCAGGGCTAATGATGGACATGTTGAAATTATGTCTCGTTACTTTGAGCACCTCTAAAATTAGCATATGGAGCCTTTTCAATTTAGGCCAGCTCTACTGAAACAACTTGTTTACTCCTGAGATTCTTACTTAAAAATGCAGTGAAATTAAGACTACTTGAAAATTTCTGCTTTCTTCTTTTAATTTGCTTGAATAAAGTGTATTGTTTCTGCCTAGGCTCATGTTAAAACAGCTTTTGTAAAATGTAATATCCTCACTAAGACATTCTTGAAAATTATCATAAAGAAAATATGTCTGTGAGGAAATTTAAATAAAAGATACAATGAGGGCTCCACAGACTTCCTACACAGAGTTTATAATTAATACGAGGGTTTGAAAAAAAGTGAATGTCATACACGACTGTAGAGATTTTTACCAGTAACAACTGGTAATTTCAGCTATAGCTGTAATGCATAAGTATATTAGATGTGTGGGGGTTAAAATGAATTTATTTTCTCATAAGTAATTTTTGTTCAAGTCAAAATTGTTTTGTAATAAGCTTATTTGAGCTTCTTATTTAAAGAATCTCATAGCTCCACTACAAATGTCAGAAAAGCTTGCTAGAGGGCAAAAAAACTCTGAAGGGAATATTGTCTTCTGATAGACCCTTGGATGGCAAAGCAAGATACTGAAGAATGAAAAAGGAACTACTGCAGTTCTTATCACTAACATAAATTCAACTTCATACAGAAACACAGAAAATGTGTGCTTAATGAAATTATATAATTGTTGTCTATGTGAATATTGATTATAACTAGAAATACAAGGTCAGTGTCCTGGAAACAAATAAATATCTGTGAACTCTGTCACATGCACAGTACTTGGATACCTATAGTATTACTTGCCCAGGCACTGAACTGCTTATACAAATGAATGCTCTCAGACTGTACCTCATTGGGATTAGAAGCAGAGAAGGGCCATATTAACTGTATTGTATGATACCTTCCCAACCTTCTTTCCTGCCACTTGAGAAATAAGATGAAACCAATTGCCTTCTCCATGTACTGCAACAGTGTGAGTGACAGGAATGCAATAAAGATCCATAGCTATAAAAACTGGCTAAATAGGCTGCTACTATGGCTTATCGCTTGTTTGGAACATTAAAATTAAAGTCATTTAAAACTTTGGAATTTCTCCTTGAAATATACTAATTAAAAAACCTTCTGAAAGTTTAACCCTGTTACTTGATTTTATAACAGGCAAGAGTAGTTTCTGGTATGAAAGGTTATGTTAATAGTGTCATAACATTCTGATCCATGCAGATTTGTAGAGCCCATGGGCTTGATGGATGTGTTCAGAAGCCCAGAAATGCTTGCAATAGCTGAGTACTTCTGTACCGCCTTATCTTTCACTTTATTTTGTTTATTTATCTTTTAAAATGTTGTAAATATGCATTTAGATAAATATTAAAAAGTGCACCCCAAGGGTTTAAAATTCAGTAAAATGTCAAGGGGTTGGTTCCTCATACAGAGTTAACTGCAGCTGCCCACTTGCTTATAAAAACGACCCTTAAATTCCATTCTGGTCCAATCTTACAAAATGATCTCACATCCTTCCCCAGATGACTAGTTAAGCAGAGTATGTATATACATGCATATACCGAAAAAAATAGTGAAGTAATGTAGGCTGGATTACATCATGTCTATGGTTAACAGGAGCCAGAGGTCTAGGTTTTCTCTGCAGTTTGTGGCAAGAAGCTGCAGGCCAAAAGGTCAAGAAAAATATTTGGAGTTGAACAAGCAAGGGAAAGGTGTAAGAGAAGAAATGGGCAGTCTGAAAAGGTCTTGAAAGAGTTCTCTAGAAAATGCACACGGCTGCTATACTGATCTCTCATAGTTTAGAGAAGAAACAAATTGGTAACTTTGAAATCTGAGGGATTTGAGGCAAGTAGCAGTAGTCGAACAAGCATGATTTTCCACAGTAACTTCATTGTCAGTCACAGCACAAAACTCTTGACTTTTATTTTATTTTTTTTATCATAATGTAATGTAATACAGTAATTTCTGATAGTATTATGAAATTCTGATACCAGATTAATTTGGTAATGTAAACATCATTCCTTCCTCAGCAATGCATATTAGTCCAAATGCCACGAAGAGTGGAGAGACTCAACTGTAATAAAAATGTTGAGCAGTAGCATTAATAGTATTTGTAGTCAAGTCTGCTTCCAATAAACCTTTGTAGTGAGACTTCCTGCATTTGAGCAGAACACAGGTCTGCTGTCAGAGTTGTCATGGAGCTCCTCAAAAAAAAGACTTGGAGGTCAGGACATACGTCTCAGATATAACATGGTAAAAATCCTGTGCAGCTTATGTCTCAAATCTCAAAAAAAGCTGCTGGTGCAATTCATTTGCAATTGAAGTCTTAGAGGATTTTCTCTATTTAAAATTTCATTTCCAGAACTACTTTCTTTAAGGGCCTTTTCTACACAGAGATGGAATGGTATTTGTAGTACCACATAACTGCAAAACTATTATTATTTTTTATTATTTATTTAAATACATTTTCACGATTTCGCTAGAAGAAAAAATTTCTCAACCTTGTCTTTCTAAGAATTTTTTTGTCTTTCTTTGGATTTTTCTCATTTCTTAGCTATGTTCCTCCCCTTATACCAAATTGGTATACATAAGAGAGTTTTTATTTAATTCAGCCCTTACCAATTGCTTTACTTACTGTCCTTTACAATAGTCAGGAATGTACAATTTGATACTAATTTAATAATTTGCTTAGCAAGTTTTCGCCTGTTTATCATTTCTCCATTTAATCTCATGATTCAGATATTACTTTTCAACTTAAACATACCATTCTAATTGCAAATTCAAAGCCAGAATGATGCATGTAGTTTCATACACAATTTCATGTGATCTTTGATAAACAGTAAAATGATAGGTGTCCACAGTTCAAGAACTAAAAATTTAATAAAAAGAAAAGGAAATGAATATTGGTTTTGCTTGGAATATGTCAATAGGGCACAGGTTTCCTGATAGTTAAAAAAATTATGTAGCTATTACTGTAGAACTGTTTAATTTATCAAACACAATTATCGTTTTCATTATTTTGTTCTTACAATACATTCATAAACACTAAATGATGATTCTTGTTATAAAGAAAAATCCTCTCCCGCAATTTCTCTATTTCTAATTAATAGGTTTGATAAACTATCTGCAGCTATATTATTCTGATAGTATATATTTGGTGTATTTATAATGTACCTCTAAATAGGCATCATCTTTCAGCAATACTCACTGGACATTTAAAAGGCTTACTTCCAGACCAAGTTTTTATGCAGACTTGACCAATGAGTTTTGCAATTTTGACTGTATTCTTTATTTTATTTCAGTGATCCTCAGGGAATGGACACAAAATTGTGATAGCAATTAATTTGTCTTTAATTAATTTGCTCCTGCCATCTACAGGTTAGCTGATTCCTTTTCCTAAGTGCTTCCAAAATGGTAGATATCCCATGAAACCCATTTCTATGAATGGAATTTAAGTAGTTATAGCCACTTCATTCTCTTAATCTACTTTTTCAATGCCAAATATTATTGTCAGTTTTCTGATCTTTCAATCTTCATCACTTCCGTAATTCACAAATTTTCAGCATCTCATTAATGTGATTACCACTGCTACACCTATACATCTTTAAATAGCCACAGATGGAGTTGAACAACTTAAACTCCTTAGGGTTTTATGATGTTTATTCTCTTTATTTTGAGCTGTGATTTCCTGGGTTTTTTTTGTATTTCTTTATCTATCTGAACAAAACTAATACACAATCAAACAAACTCCTCCC
>VZTE01002323.1:832102-931242 GCA_013397775.1 Eulacestoma nigropectus
CAGTATACACAGAAATCAAGTTTGGAAGGTAGAATGATGTCAGGCAGAAAGGTAAAAGCAATGATGCAGACAACAAAGAAAGCTAAATGGAAGGCTGTTGTGAATAAAAAAGGACATATTTGAAATAAAGTCTCAGCCCCAAGTTTCCAGAATTCAGTTAAACTCCATCTTCTACTTATTACTGATAATTTTGCTGTTGGGAAGGAAAAACATCCAGCTCTGATTTAAATGATATCATCTTAAGGCAAATAATTTTGAATCATGAATCAATGTGACAATATAATAAACTATCACACATATATGTTCAGAACAAATGTATTATTTATGTGCTTTTCAGAGACAGATGCTTTGATGGTTTAGAATAGCTTCTGCCTTGGCACACTGTCTGTTGTTCCTTCCACCCTTGGGATACACACAAAAAACTCCTGTGTGCTACACCTGTCTAAATGGGGGTGCTCTTTTTCCATGGACATGCAGTAGGAAGCAAAGGAAGGATATCACCCAGACAAAAAATCTAGGACCAGAGCTGATCACATCTCTACCATCCCCTTTTCCTATTCTGTATTTATAAGGATAATTAATCAACCTATCTAATTTTTCCTTTCCCTCTTTCTTTCTCTTTCATGCTATGGATTGCTCTCGAGTACCTTGTTATGTGTGGGAAGAAAAACTGTTTTATCAGGAAAAGGGAAGGGAATGGGGAGGAGCTCAGTCTGCCCAACATATGCTGGGGTGTCTCAGGCTGCCAGCACCGGATTGTCCTAAAGATTTCTAAAAATTACACATGACAATTTCTTAACTTAGAGAGTGTTTCTTCTTATGTAGAGGAATTTTGTCTTGCCTCATCTTGACAGATAAAGAGGACGTGATCACAGGACTAAAAATTAGTGGTTTCTTGGGTGCAAATAACGGCAACTTGATTTCACTACACTGTGCAAAAAGAATAAAAGACATACGAGTGAGACACAAACTTGGTGCTTATAAGGGTCGGTTTAACAAAGGAAAAAACAATTATGAGACAAATCAACTGAGACACAAAACTCAATTGGAAAAGTCTAAACAGTTATTGCAAATGATGTAATAATTTTTAACTAGATGCCTAAAATGCTGTCAGCAAAAGTTCAGCTTGGTCAAAACTGAAAACAAGCAGCAAGATAGTCTAAATGACAACAGCTATAAAAATGTGGCAACTCATAAACAATAAATAAGTTATGAAAAGAAAAAATAGAGTAATGAATATTAATTAGATTAATTTTATCGGTAGAAGATTATTTGGAAATAAAAGGGCAAAAATACATTTATAAAATTAATCTTTTTTTCCTAAGATATTTTTAAACTTGATTTGTAAAATTCAACATACTGTGTGCTGATGTGGGTATTAGTGAGTGAAGGCATCTGAGCTCTCTTTGGTTCACAGGTGAACACACTGCTAAGCTTTTGGCCCAACTGTATCTACAAGATACATATTTTCTTAATATCCTAGCTTGGTCTTCTCAAAAAGAGAGACTAGGTACCATGGTGGAATATAGTAGACTGGTCATTTACATGACTAAAACAAGCTCATGCAATTCTTTGATCTAAACGCAGTGCATTTGAAATCACATAATCACAGAAGGGGTAAGGTTGGACCACAGCAGATCATCTGGTCCAACCTCCCTGCTCAAGCAGGGTCATCCCAGACCACATTGCACAGGATTGTGTCCAGGTGGTTCTTGAATATCTCCAGTGAGGGAGACTCCACAGCTTCTCTGGGCAACCTCTTCCAGTGCATGGTCATCCACACAGTAAAAAGTTCTTCATATTCAGGTGGAGCGTCTGTGCATCACTTTCTGCCCATTGCCTTTTGTCCTATTGCTGGACAGCACTGAGAAGAGCCTGGCTCCATGCTCTTGACATTCTCCCTTCAGATACTTGTACACATTGATGAGGTCCCCTTTCAGCCTGCTCTTTTGGAGGCTGTGAACAGGCCCAGCTCCCTCAGCCTTTCCCTGTAATAGAGATGCTCCACTCCCCTAACCATATTTGTTGCCCTCCAGAACTGGACACAGCACTCCAGATGTGACCTCACTAAGGCTGAGTAGAGGCGCAGGATCACCTTGACATGCTGGCAATGCTCTTCCTGGTGTACCCCAGGATACCATTGGTCTTCTTGACCCCCAGGGCACACTGTTGACTCATGGGCTGCTTGTTGTTCACTCACATCCCAATGATTATTTGTGGAGGAGTGGCTGATACCCCAGAGGGCTGTGCAGCCCTTCAGAGAGATCTCAACAGGCTGAGAAGATGGGCAGAGAGGAACCATCTGAAGCTCAGCAAAGGCAAATTCAGAGTACTGCACCTTGGGAGGAATAACCCTGTGCACCAGTAAAGGCTGGGGACTGAACTGCAGGAAAGCTGCTCCGTGGAGAAGGATTTTGGAGTCCTGGTGGACAATGAGCCGTCCATGTCTACAAGTATCTGAAGGGATGGTGACAAGAGGGTGGATCCAGGCTCTTCTCAGTGGTGCCAAGCAGCAGGACGAGAGGCAATGGGCAGAAACTGATGCACAGGAAATTCCACCTAAATATGAGAAGAACTATCTTTACTGTGCTGGTGTCAAGCAATAGGACCTAATGACCCATTTGATCCCTTTCATTCTTACCAATTGTGTGACTCTGTGACTCTGTGACTACTGCAACTCTGAACCTGCTGCTTGCATCTATAACAATGAAGAATACTGATAAACTGGAAAGCCTTCAGAGAGGGTTGAGTCATGCCATGAAAATAATTTAAGGATTAGAAAATATTCTACATATACTCCAGCATTCTATTTATTTTATCAGTGAGAAAATTTAGGAGATGGCCTGAGCTGAGCCTAGACTCGTCCACATGAAACATCAAAACACAATAGTAGGTTGATCTTCATTCCAGTATAGAAGAAATAAGATCCATTTCTTGGCAGTATAAGAAAACAGAATCAGACTTAAGATTAGGTAGGAACTATTACTACTGCAGTAATTTATGGGTTTTACTATAGATTTGAGGGGACATTATTCTAAAAGTCTTAAAAATCCATTCAATGTGGTTGCCTAGCTGTACTATGTAAAGGATAAGACATGGATCACAATATCTGGTTGTTCCTTTAACTTGCTCACAAGCCTCTAAAAGGGAAATTACTTTGTGAAGTGTTTCATAAATCTCCAACACATTGCAGAATTTACAACTTTGAAAGGATACTTTTATCTTCCATGGCTTCACCAGAGAGTGGTGCAGATCCAGAAGACATCTGCTGGTTTGACAGAGTACTTGTATTTGTCTGGAAGAGAGAAAGTGAGGAGGAGGGAAATGGTCCCTAAAAACTGTCTCAGGTCTTGTTTTCTGATGTGGTTCCTCTAGAACGTAGCTGGAGTGCTTCAGATGTATTATTGCTTATCCTGAACGAAGAGTGATACTACAGAAAAATGGGGAGGCATAATACTTGTAGCACAACATGCTTATGATGATGTTTATTTCTGTCATGAGCGGATCTAGGTCCTGAGAAATATAGTTATACAGTCACTCTCTTTTCAGAGCTACCTGCCATAATCAGGTGGCTAGGATCTCAGAGCAGGGCAATAAGTCCACCACAAAGTTCCCTGTGAAGAAAGAGCCTGGGGGAGACAAAAAGGTCCACAGTTTATGAGCTATCTGAGTGCCGTAAGTTGAAAGGGGAAACACAACAGGAAGCATTTATATCCAGAATGACAGTGGCAGCAGGCTGTAAAGGAAAAGCATCCTTTCTCTGAGATGTCTGAAGAGCAGAAGTTTGCAAGCTGGATCTGAAGCAGCTGTGGAAATCAAACATCTAGGTTGAATAAAACTGCTATAGCACAGTCTCTTTCTGAACATCTTTTGTGTACGGGTTCAGAAAGGCAGTATGAGAAGCAAGTCAAATCTAAGGTAAATTACTGACATCAGTGCGAGAAGCTGACAGGGAAAAATGAAAGAGGAATGGAAGTTCAACAGAGCATCCACTACTGAAAGCCTCTCTTGAATGTTTTTGGTGTTGATTTTTTTTTTTAATGTTCCAAAGATAGTGTTAGAAAAAGTGCTATGAGAAGAGAAGTCTGACTATATGGAAAGGGTTTTCTTTATCTTTTGTTTTAATGTCAGCTACAGAACCCTTCCCTCTATATATATTTTATCAAACCATGTTTTCAGATACAGATAACCAATGTAGACAATACTTTTATGATAAATATTTTAATATGGGAACACTCATTGATTTCTAATTTAAAATTATCATAGAAAGCTATAATTATTTTGAAGCTGGGGGACAATAGCCAAATATTTTAAATTGCTTCAGTTTCTGACTGGTCTATTTTCTTGAAAATATGTAAATAAAAGTCAGAAAATCAAGGCACTCCCTTTTATAGTTTGTGTATGCAAAAGGTTTTTAAAATATTAGAAAGTAACACTGTATACATAAGGGCTTGAAAAGAACTATCAAAGTATCTTTCCTTTTCAGCTATCTGATTAAGTTGAATGAAACATTATATAGGTAGGGTACTGGAAAAGCACAATCCGTTTACAGAGCCAGAGACAGCTTCAGATGTGAGGAGACATACAGCAGCACATAATGTGATTGGGATCATATGTGTCAGATGGGGCAGCATCAGTGGAGCTTTAGTCAGTCATTCCCTACAATCCACTCCTGATTTGAAGAGTTTTAACCTCATTTTCCTCTGTCTTAGGCATTCTGTGGCCTTTTTGATTCATAGAAGTCTATTATAAAATCATATCAGGTCAGAGTAGTAGGTCTTTACAGTTACTTTTCAGTTCCCTGTGGAGAGATTCAACTTGTGGTGCTGGGCAACAGGGAGGCAAGCTTCCAAAGAGCAGCCAGTTTCACTGCTGAGAGAGACCACATTGAGCAGAGTTTCTCTGCATTGCACCCTTTCTGCCTGGCTGTCCTCTCCCAGTCTTCCTGGGTGATTTCCACTGCCTTCAGGTTTAAGAAATGTACATTGAGCATGGGGAGGTCTGTAGCTGTGGCTGAGTCTTCACAACACAGAGAAGCAAAAAGGCGGGAAGATTTCTGCTAATTTAATGAAATGCAGCATGGTTTTCAAGGACTTCAGCTCCAAGGAAAGAATACGGCACTGATTGTCCCACCATTTCAGCATATCTTTTTTCGCCCAAAGCAAGTTGCACACGATTTGTCTTCTGAACAGTAAGACCTCTGTTTTTTCCTGCCTGAGGCTTAACAAGAGGAAATGCTAAGCTAACTGGAACCTGGCTATTTGTATTGAATTAGTACAGTCATTAGGACTTTAACTATTTTTATTTGGTGACAGTTTGCTACTGATACCACCTTTGGGACAAGCACCTCTCTCTTTTATGTTTCTTTTCTTATCATTGACAGGAGAAAATGACTGATTGGTTTTGGCCCTTGCTTGAAACTCCTTTTCGTGACTTTCTTGAGTGCATATCCTGTAGCAAATAGATACTGCTAGTATGCACCAGTCTTCATTTACCAGCCTGAACAAGTGCTGACAGATGAGGGAGCTGACAGTCTGCCCTACTGTTGAAGCTGGAAGATATAGTTACACATAAATTTGCTGGCTTTTTAGTCCTGAATAACTGCAATTGTGTATAAGGGTCACCTCTGGGCTCAGTTATCATTCTGAAGAAAAAATGGAACTTAAAAAAAAAAAAAAAGAAATGTATTTCTTGCCTTCTGCTAAGTGATGCCCAAGGAATGCATGGCCTTGGAAAGTCAGGTTTTCACAAACTGACACAGAAAAAAATTAGACTAATACTATTATGATGGCAAGCAGAGATGTTAGGCATAGTTATTACCCAAATTAAACCACTGGTATTTTTTCCAACAGCAGTGGCTCTCAAATCAGTCTCTCACTCCCTCCCTGTCTGTCTGCCTGCCTGCCTGTCTGACCTCAAGATTTTTGCACCGCATTATCCAATTATATGTGTCACTGTCGTTAGGAGTTTGTTCCTCCATTGTCTTCAGTAGTACTAATCATGCAGATTTCTACTCTGGAAAATATAAGGCAGTCATAATTCAGTTTATAATCCTTCAACACTGCTAGCTCTTGAGAATTTTGTGATAGTGGTTTGCCATAGCAATATAAATAATCAGAGAGGACAAACGCAAAACTGCTCTGCACTCCATAGTTGTATTTTCAGGTATATGATGTTTTAGCAATCTTTGTTTTGGGTTAAAATTCTTTTTCTTTTCTCTATACCAGTTTAAAATCAAAATTTCAAAGCCTTAGTAAGCAACTTGTAATTTAAAAGAAACTTTTTAACCAAACTATCTCCTTGCTGACCATAAACTTCTTATCAGCATGAATTTGAAGAGTAATAGGAAAAAAATACTTAATATTTGCTCCGACTCATCTTAGATTCACAAGAAGCAGGAGACTCTAGGTGTTCATTGAATGCTGACCACCTGCATCTCCTAAAGTCTTTTACACTCAACTTTTCTTTCTCTTCTTATGCTGCAAATATAGTTAATTATTAGTTCAGCATATTATTCCTTCTGGTGGAATGGATTCCCATTCTACTATGGGTGCTATCAGAGGTGCTTTGTTACAGCGTTTTATGAAAGCTTTTTCAAATTCTTTGCAAATGTTGTTTCTGAGTCCATTCTGTTCAGTGCAGAAAATAGTCATATGCATCTAATTACCTAGGCAGGCTGATATCTATTGTATCAGCATATACAGAAAAGTGGTTTATTTTAGCCTTTTAGAGGTTTATACCCAAGTTCTTCTACTGCACATAGTTTATCTATTCAAATCTGCTTTGCCTGCTGCTTTGATATAGTCACAGAGAATGGTCTTATTAGCATTATGTTAAGGACACTTAGCAGAAAGAAAACAAACTGCTGCCCTGATCTCATTCTTGTTTATTATTGACATTCATAGTCAGACAGGAGCATTTTTCTCAAAAAAATTATTTTTCGTTTGTTTTAATGATGAATGTAAATCTTTTCAATCCTATAAAATTCTAATGTGACTCAAGAACTGATAAAAAGATCACAGGAAGGAAAGTTGAAAGGTAGGGGATTTATAGACGTACTCTTTAAAACTGTTTTGCTTTTATTTCTTGTTAATACCCATCCAGCACAACACCTAATTAACATTCTGGATAAAACACAGCATTATTAAGGCTTCAGTACACTCATAGATACCTTTCAATTAAGGTGCTTGAGTTCACACAAAACATGCTTTCCAATCCTCAGAAAAAGCTTTCAAGAAAACCAGTTGAGTCTTGACAAGTTTATGTTAAATAAAAGGAAAGAGACTTTTTAAAGCTTGTTTGGGCCCTTAAAAAAAAAAAAAAAAAAAAAAAAGAAACAAAAACCCTTCCAGAAATATAGAGAAACAGTTTTCAGGCCTTTAGCAAAAAAGAAGCAAGAACTCTGGAAATGTACAATTTTTTTGAGTCTCAGGCTTATCTCAAAAATTTGCTAATTTTTTTGGAAATAGTGCTTTTCAGAGGCTACATATTTTCATTGGGGTTTCCTCACTCTACATAACAATGTACTGAATTTGAACCACTCAACATTTTTATGGAGGAGCAAAGTAGATCTGGCTTAAGACTGGAAAAAATCAGTTCCTGTCAGGACAGTGGAACAAACTGGTGTTTTGGAATCTATTCTTTGATCCCCAAAGTTTATGCACCCTATTTTCTTGTTATCAACTAGTTGACATACCTTTCTTGTGCTTCTGCGCCAGACTGACATTTTGTTATGAATTCATTGTGAAATGGATTTCAGTAACACACAAGTGAAATTAAAATGGCATCCTACTGCATTTTCTGTTTCCTTCTGTAGAACACTGAAAGTATTAATTGAATTAAATGCAAAAAAAAAAAAAAATCAAGTACTTCATTTTCTGTCTTACATAGCTTTTGTCCAAGCTAAACTTTCTTTCCTCAGGTTCTGTTTTTTTTCTTTTACTTAGATAAACTGTCTTTCTTTCTAAGGACTACTTATGGTTTCAAAAAAAAAAAAATGGAAGTAATCTAGAGTTCACTTACAGATCAAGTACCATAAGCTGGTGTTTTTAAGTATCCTGAAAGTTTATTAATGCTTTCCAACTCATTTCCTACTTCCCTGCCAAAAGCAGTCTTTAGTGGACTGTAAAGTTTTTTAAATAATAGACATCTGATCCAAGTTTCTTATGATTTTTCTTTTCAAGAGATCACATACTTTCAGAAATCTGGTAAATTTTTATTGCAATATAAAAATCTGGTATTTGGACTGGGTGCTAAGAGTTGTGAACTTATTAGCCTTTTAACATCTGTTAAAAAATTCATTTCCTCATTCTGAGAGATTCATCTTTGCTTCAATGCACACTCATCTGATGTTTAAGTCAGAAAAATAAAAGATTGCTGACCCTTCCACTCACAAATAAAAGTATCTGATATCAAAATGGTAATGACCTTTTAAAAAAAAGCACTCTTTTGAAGTACAGTGCAGGACTGTAAAAAATTGTCATTTGTATGTATTTTATGGCCTTGACAGAAGCATTTGCATCTCTAAATAAAGGATCTCTTTGATCGTGTATGACTTCCAAAAAAGAGGGAGACCATATATTTGTGATCAAAGATCTCATGAATGCAAGTTTATACTCATCCAAACACGTACTTGACAGACTCTTAAACTGGGGTCTCAGCAAAAGATCCTTCCCATAACCAAATTGTGATCTCATGGAAGACTAGCATCAGGAACAACAAATGCAGAGGGAAACTTCTGAACACAAGTTAATCTTAAATATCTCATAGAGGCTTGGGGTCTTCGTTCTGCCACATTTATGCAGCCACAGAATTTTTTGATGCTTTTGTGTTTTGTGGCAATTTGTAGGACACCTAGGCTGTAAAACAACATTAAACTCAATGTCAGTGTGGCACCGTTAACATCTATAAACTGGCCTAGCAGAGAAGCTTAGAGCAGGGTTAGACATTTCTACAATCAACAATCTTTTCTGTGCTTTTGATTAAAATTTAATAAAAATGTTCAGTGAGGTGAAAACTTGTGCAGAGCAGGTGAGGAAAGATCAACATTTACTCAGGCCGAATCTAATCCAGCCACTTTTCCCTCTTCTCATATTCCCCATTCATACAGAGGGGCCAGAGTGTCCCATCTATTCCTGAAACTTAACAGGCAGCATGACATAGTCTCTTACGCAGGAAAGAGAATTAAAAAAAAAATAGTTTCTATTTGTAGAATCTGAGGTATCTAAAACTCTATCTGCATCCCCATAGCAGTCACAGTTCACCTTTTTAAGCCAGAGGTTTTTCTTTGACTGCAAGGGTATAAAATTCCAGTGGGGTCACAGTGAATCCTATTCAGAAACCCATCACTGTAAAATATAAGAAGCCAGAATTCAGTGATGATCAACTCAGAGCCAAAACAAACCAACAAACTCAACATTGAGAAGTCCCAGTGTGACTGTGAAGTTCAGGCTGTGCAAACTGTTTAGACCAGACAAACTGTAACAGTCTCATGATACTCTTTACTGGTTAGGAAATGGTGCTGGTGAAATTATCACATTAACATTTTACAGGAATACAAAGGAAGGACAAGAAAAGAGAGAAAGAATGGGAAGCTTGAGGCAGATTTCTTCATTATGCTCTCTGAAAGCATTGCATCGTTCCCAGAATCAGTACTGTATCTTGATGGGCTAAAGTCTGTGTGACTGCATAAGCAATAAAGTAAAGTAGAAGTTAATTAACAAAGCATGTGGTTTAAGTACTGATTTTATATTGTAATTTTAGATTGTATGAATTAATACAGTGTAAACCTCTTTGTTGATGCAGACTGCTAAATACATCTGGTTGGTAAGGCACAATAAAGCTTCCCTTCTTCCTCATGAGACATTTGAAAGGCCAAGATTTCAGCAATGAAACGCTGGCCTTCAAAAGCCTTCCATCATAAAGATTCAAAGCAGCCCAACATGGAAGGTCAGTCATCCATCACTGTTGTGCTGTCCTTCCTGTGTAGCTCAAGCAACTCCATAGCACAAGCCATTTCATATGCATCCAAATTCATTCTGACATGGGGCTTGTGGGTTATATCATTATGGAAATATATGGCTTTATTCTACATGTGCTGTGATGGATCACAGAATCTTTAAGGTAGCAAAAGACCATTAAAATCATCAAGTCCAATTGTTAACCCAGCACTGCCAAGCCCACCACTAAACCATGTCCCTCAGTGGCATACCTACACATCTTTTAAATACCTCTGGGCATGATGACTCAACCACTTCCCTGGGCAGCTTGTACCAATTCTTAAAAACCCCTTTAGTGAAGAAATTTTTCCAAATATCCAATATAATTCTTCCCTAAGTAGACCGAACCCTGGTAGAGGATGTATTTGTGACCAAAATTTATATCATTCCTTCAGCAATTTTTTTCATTAAGGTAGAATTTTAGATTTTGATACTTTTTTAAGGAAAAAAAGGTTGGTTTTTTATTAGTAGTATTTTGTCTAGTTAAAAGGAAACAAGTAGCAATACCTGTTAAGAAAAGGTGTCTTAAAAAATACGTTTGTCTTGTCCTCCCATAATGAAAGGAGATTTTTTGTATGTGTATGCAGACTTTTCAATCCAGTAGTTGAATATATAGAATGGTTTAGATAAAATTTGTATAAATACTGGATTTTAGTGTAGTTAGTCTAAACACTCAAAAATCAAACAAAACATAAAGCAGTGTGTGGAAAAAAGGGAAACTCAAAGATAACCAACCCTAAAACACAAATAAAATATGGTTAATTTTAAAAAATAAAAATACACACAAATAACTAATAACCTTTTAAAATATCAATAACCTTATAATGAGACCAATTTCTACCAGAAAAATCTAGTGACTCTTGAAATTCAGTGTAACATACAAACCTTAATTATGCTGAATACCTTTATTTCAATTATTTTCCTTTTCAGCTTAGTTAAATAATTAATTGTAGTATTAAATTATAATTGTGTGGAGTTAAATTTTAATATTCATATTACAGAAAGGTGAGCTGGATTTAAGCCAGAAGATCTTTTTGGCATTCGGGTGAGTTTTTTTTAAAGGACAATTTGCCCCATAGTAGAACTTGTGTGATAAAGAACAAGTACACCAGTCCAAAATAATCTGAATGGCTAAAATCCCCCAACATTTCCAGTAAAGTAAAGAAGTGCATTTACCACAATATGCATGATTTTTGAATATTTGGCTGATCATTTTTAACTGCCCATTGATATTTTTCTTCTTCTAGTCATATATGCAATATGGTCTGTTGGTCTTGTCATCAACTCCTACTAAATTTTTCATGTTTTCAAATAGTTATGGAAACTGTTGAAATGGGAAGAGTAAATCATTCTTACAAGTTTCTTACATATTTACTCATACTAGGTGAAATGAACGAAATATAAAATTACTTTAAAAAGTCTACTCAGAAGAACTAGTTAATTTTGATTTTAAATTCAAGCACATGATGGTAAAAAGATGAAAAGGAAAATTTTATTGTTTCCTTTTTTTTCTGCTGTTTAGAGTAGTAAGAAAAGTAATAAAGGTGTTAAAAAAGTAATAAAAATTTAAGTAATAAAGAAAAATAAGAAATATTTTCTTTTTTGTAGTTTAAAAAATAATATCCTTCAGAGATAAACTTTGTGGGCGCTTATAAATTTTGATCTAAAAATAATTGAATGATTAAAAACATTATCTTACATAGAAAAGAAAAAAGCTCTTTATCTAAGAACTGCAGCCACTTAGGCTGCACATATATTAAATTAATATTCAAGTGTTTGTATCAGAAAGTCAAAATTAGGTGCACAAAAATGCACTCTTTTGGAACAACATTTTCTACTAACATATCCAAGCAAAAAATTTTTCAAGGGATCACATGAAATGTTAATTCACTTTTTCAGATTACCCATATAACCAAAGAGTGATGAAAGCTGACTCCTTTGTCTCAGTCACTTTTTCCCTATCATTCTGATTCAAGTAGAATAGTGGACTATTTTGACTGTGCTGTATCTTTTTTTATTTTTGCTGTGTGTATTCATAATAGCTTGCTTTTCTTTCCATAATTTGTCAAGTGGAGTGTGGTACATGTAAAAGGAAAAAATTTTAAAATTGCCATAGTATTTACTATAAAAAGGTACTTTCTACTTATTGAATAAACACAGTCACAATCCAGCCCCTGAATTCTGGGAACTGTAGTAGAATTGGCATTTTCAGTACAAAATTTTATAAGTAGAATTACCTCTAGTTGGACTTTTAATTTTCTTTCTTTTTAGTTTCTTTTTTTTCTTAAGCAAAATTGATACTGAGAGTCATTGCGATCTTATGCATATGATATGCTCTGATACCTGAGACAGCTATTCTGAGGGCACAAAACAGTGCTGAGAAATACATTCTTCTCTCTCTTTTAGTACTAGGTACAGAGTTTTGCTACTTTTTTGAAAATAAAATAATTTTCTCCCTACCAAATGGTGATGTAATAGCAATTTATTTGTATTATTGCAGAGTTCTAGGGTGCTAGTACTAAATCAGGACCACACAGTCCTAGGATCTGCACAAACATTAAACATAAATCAAAAAATCCCCAGAACATAAGAGGAAAAACATTTTTTCCTTTTTTCGGTAGCTGATGGAACAGTTAAATTTCCGTTTTCAAGCTGTGCTCTTGTAAGTAAAGTGCAAAATATTCTAAGCACTTGGGCATAGTAAAATGGAAGGTTCCGTGATAATACAGGGAGGAGTGACTTTAAAAATATAAACCACTATAAGCAAATGAATAGCACAGCTTTTATAGAGATTGGGTTCATCCCTGCGAGTACATTTATATCTCTCGTCTTTTTAGACCAAACAATGGCATAAAATCCCTATAGCAGATATATATAATGAAGTACAGAAAATGAATGATAAATAATATATTGTGTCTTGCATGTTCTCTTTTGGAAAGGATTTGCATTAAACAACATTCTTGACTTGTCATTCAAAATTAAAACTAAATCTGCCTTCCCAATATAATATTTACAAAGAGAATGCTTCTTGCGTTTTCTTCTACTGTTCACAGTAGAGTATGGTACACATATCTTTCTGGAATGAGGCAGGTAAAGTCATCCAGCTAGATCTATCATCTGCTGATTTTGTTGTTATTTGCTATTGAAAATCTTCCATAATTTGTGTCATTCTTTACCAAGGAGTGATTGTTGGTACACTTTTATGTGCTGCACATGATCTGAAGAAATTAACAAAAAATAAGAAATAAATATAGTTTGTATCCTATTATCTGGCAGCTCCGGAGAGCCCACACCATCAGTTAGCCATTGTTGACACTGAAAATTGAAATCAAAGCACTTGAAAAGTTAAGAACAGATAAAATGCCTTTCATTTAAAGTTCATGTGTGAATTATCTTATTTATAAAAATATGAATAGCATTAATATTGGCCTTGCACATTTGAAAAGTCTTCATAGAAAGATTAAAAGAAAACCAAATTATTTGTTTTTTTGCTGAACTGAAGAGTATGTAGTAAAAGAGACCACTAATCAGTCAGAGCTTCAGGCTTAATTATACAATTAGGTTGAAACTCAAGCCATCCAGCACTGTCTCCAATCTATGATGACGTGCTTCTTCAAGAATGTCTAAATTCTCAAGAGAAATTCTTTTGTTTTCACTGTTGTTCAACATACAACAAATAACTCTGCCTACATGGTGTAGAATTTGACACAGAACATGTAATCTGATTCTAAGCACAAGAGTAAGCTTTAGCCTCAAACCCAGGAGAAACTACCTCTTCAGAGGAGGAACATAGGTTAATGTTTTAATCTGTCTTTTCTATAGTTATCTAGGGTCACAGTGAATCTAGTGCTGTTGTGCCACTTCCTCAATTTCATATTCATGCTATCCAATGAAGTTCTTTCCTGATCTTATGAGCTTTTCAGCAACAAATGAAAATTTTCTAAATGGTATTTGAATTAGATAACAAAGACTGTGATACAAAAAAAAAGACTGCTTTATTCCTACCCTTAGATATCACCACTGTTTGATAAAGATCTGACCACTTAGATGATCATAAACCTGAGCTGAGTAGCAGGCAAGTAACCAATCTGATATAGTCTTAATTGAGCTACTGGGGTACTGCAGGACGAAGCACAGCCTTCCAGGTTCTGAATTTCTTTTTTTGTTTTTTTACTTTAATGGTTAAAAGTGTAGGAGTAATTTTGAAGTTTTTTTTTTTTCACTCAGAAGCCTTATAGTAGTAGTTTTGTGATGTGAATCACAAAAGAGAAAGAACAACAAAGTTTACAGGTAATTATTTCTTTTTATGTTGACTGTGTATTTGAGATGGTTTTACCTATTTCTATTTGCATGGGTAAGATTTAAGACCAAGGCATAACTTAGTAATTGTTCTAAAATACTTTGCACTTCTGTTTGTTCCCTATAATATGTATTCAAGAGGTTGTCAATCACAATTTTGTGAACATTACCATAATATGCTTTTACAAGTATTTATATATACATGCAAAGTAGAAATTCAACTTAAATAAGTATCTCAGACAGCAAGGAAAACAACATCTTTTATTCAACTTAATTTACATAAATGCATGTTCTCTGTTCTCTAAATTGCTTAGGTACACTTAAACAGAGTCTAGCTTGGGATAAAGTTGGACATATTCACCTGGGTTCATATGGCCTAATTTTGTTAATCTCAGTCAAACTAAACGTTACCCAGAAAGGAAAGTCTGCAATAAATACTGAAAAGCATAGCTCAACACAATAAAGACAGTAAAATCACACCCTGATTTATGCTTACATTTCAATGCCTACTAAGCATGCATCTATATTTGAGCCATTTACATGGATTGTCTTTGTGACTGGTGGCTCAAAAGAAAGTCTTCTAGGGCACAGTTCTTCTGCAGCAGTCATCTAAAAAAAGCCAAATGAGTCATGGCCTCGAAGTGCCTCTTTTTACTGATTACAGAGAGAGTCTAGATAACCAGCTGAGATGTGAAAGTCTATACAGTAGCTGTCTACAGTTAACAGATATATCTCACTCATAGTGATTTTACACTCACATAGGTGCCTCTACACCACTCTTGGGGATTGATTGATTAACTTAGTTCAATTTCAAAGTTGCATCAGTTCCAGTGAATTTTAAAACAGACCAGCTAAAATCATGTGATGCCTAGTTGTCAATATGGCAGATAAATTTCATTAAACTTCAGCCTAATGAGTCTGATTCGTACTGAAGTAATTAATTAATTAGTTCCTTAAAATCCAGTTTTCAGTGTGTCTAGTTTTATTTGGCTATAGGAAAATTTTCAAGTTATTTTAATATGAATCTGAATCACTTTGATTCAGAGACTGAAAAAATAGCAAGAAAAGAAAAAGCAACTGCTGAGAAGGTGAGGCATCAGGCTCATGCAAAAATAGGCTTACAGAGGTGAACAGGACAAATGATTTTTCTTTTTTTTTTAACAAAGCAAAGGCACTTTTTTTTTTTTTTCACAAGGGGAAAATTGCTCAGTTTGCCTCTATTTGGGCATCTGAGACTTTATGTGAATGTCTGTGCTTATGTGCAAGCAGGTCTAACGAGATGCTTTAAAGTCTAAAGTGAAATGCTACAGAAAGAGTCTTCAAGTTTGGCCTTGGTAGTTCTCATGATAATGATTCCATTAAAGACTGAGGCTGAAAGCTTCCTAATTTCAACTGGGGTTTGGACACAGATTTTAAAGGGACCATAGCATCATGGTAAGCCTCTGATTTGTGATACTACATTGTGTGTCAGATTGACTCACTCTGCACTTTTGGATTATGTCAATGAAGATGTCAGATAATGTAAACAGATCTATTGCCTTTGAAAATCAGTGGAGTTAGTTTGATTTACACCAGCTGGTAACCCAGCCAGGGATACTTACAACGGCATCCCAAGTTCAGCTATTTAAATGAAGGTCAAGGACGTAACTTCCTTTTGCTTCTGCTGATCTTTTGCACATTGATTATTTCAACACTATCAGAAACCAGATACCTATTTAAATTGGATCTCTGATTCACATCTTGATATTTGCTTGCTAACATGTTGATGCATTAATTAAAATGTACTCAGTTTACATCCGGATGCACTCAACCACACTGAACTAAGTCATGGGAGGCAAATTCTTTTTGCAAATGAAGAGATGCTGGCTGCAAAGCAACTGTGGCAAGCTTCAGCCCATCACTCATTTTGTTAATGACTCTGGAGTGCATGGTTATGCAGAAAGCATAAAAGGAATTCATGGCACCTTCCTATATGCTGCTGAATAGCCCGATAACCTTAGAGTATCTTAATTTGTCTTTTTTTTTTTTTTTAATGCTATGCGCAAGAATGAGTGTTGCTATCACCTAAAATAAAATAAAATTTCAACTTTAGTGATCCTAAGATTGCCACTGTATGAATATTTCTACCATATCATACAGAAAACATGTACTTTTCCCATACTTCAAGTGCCTGCCCTGTAGACCTGGAAATGCTATACACTTAAAAACCAAGCACAAATTGAAATGGCAATAATATAGCTTATAAAGTCTCTCTTTAAGTGAGCAGGAAATAAGAAAGGTGATGGCAATTATAACAGAAATTTAAAAAAACCCACACAATATAACTTGAGCCCTGTTTTTGGACAGCTCTCAAGAATGTCGAACAATTTTTGCTCATATTTCCTTCTGAGGCTATTGTTTATAGCTTGCTTTCTATTCCCCTCCTTTGCTCATGTATTGTTACTCCATAGTTATCACTTTCTATACTTCTGCCCAAAGAAGAATAGACAATCTGCCACAGTGTTGCAAATGATAAAATCTGAAAATGGACAATTTTTAGCATTTCAAAACAAATATTTTCAAGTATTTTAATTCCACTCAGAAGGTGGAATTAAACTGGAAAGATATATTTTTCATTTTCTTAACTTAATTTCTTTTCCAGGGGAATTTGCCGACATTTATTTCTAGCACACTGCTAATGAGGAAGAAACATACCAGATTGTTGTTTAGATTCAGATTTTTTTAATTAATCCCTTTATTCCTATACACAATGATTTAAACTTGCTGAGCAATAGCAATTTGATTTAAAAAAAAAATTACCGATATATCTAAACTTCAGCTTAGCATAAAGGTATGGAAGGTCCTGCTCAACAGGGGAAATGGGGAAGATGACAACGCTATGTCACTTTTCAGAGTGAGGCCTGGTATCTGTGAATAGGCTTGTGCATAAATCAATAGGCACATGGAATTCTGTTGGATTGAACTTCATTGTAGTATTTTCAGCTTTAAGATTTTTGACATTCAAAACCCATGTGTATTACCTTGTGTTCATATGCATGTATGTGCATTTTATTCACATTTCTTTTTCTCATCATCTGTGCCTTCTAAACAATTCTACTGGAAGATATACATTACGTATGAGCTGAAAGAAGGCATTCTGGCAGCAGTAGGATTCAGACAGTAAACTCTTCATAATTTAATTTTCCAACATCCCATAGGAAATTTTTTTTACCAGCAGTAATTAAGAAGTGATGATTAATACTACAAGTAATAATTTTAAATCCGCCATTACCTCACTATTGCTACTTCTTTCTGCTTCTCCAGTGAAAAAAGAGCCTCTTTTTTTTCTTTTCTTTTTTTTTAATTTCCTTCACAGCCTTAAAATATCATTTAGAACTCAAAGTATATGGGAAAATATAGGAATTATATTACTGAAATTTATTCTTTTGTTGGCAGCATTTAAGTGAGGGAGAAAACCCAGAACTATGTCATACTTAGCTCCTCTAATACTGCATACTCATACCATTTTATATGGACAGCCAGACTTGACTATGCATTTACCCGTGTGGGGTTAGCACTTGACTTCACATTATAATGGTGTCTTGCTATTTCCTCCTTCGTGGCAGAGAAAACAAAAGACATACTAAAAAAATATATATATCAAAGGCCATGAATGATGATGATAATGATGATGATGATGATAATGATGATGATGATGATGATGGCGATGATGATTATTATTCTATAATAGTGATGCTGCCCACAAAATCACATGAATCAGAATGAAACAACTCTCATTGCGTTAGGCTGTGAAACAAGAATAATTGTGTCCTGCAGATTTGTTCTAGTTTATTTTTTATCCAAAATCAAAGACAGTTGTAATCAGCAATTCTGGATACATTAAGGTCCATTAACATTTCTGGATACATCACTGTTCATCAACAGGAAGAAAAAAAAAAGTTTTAAAATGTTAGGAAGAATATTGCTAAGCTATTGGTGTCTGCTGATCATGCTTTTAAAAATGCTTCAAATTTTTCAAACCAGTGACTAGACTTTAGAACAGCTACAGAATATCAAACTGATAGTATGCCAATTTCTAGGATACATGCCACAGAAAAAAGCTATGACAAACCAAGAACTTCCATCTTTAGTGCCCTGACTTTTGTACAGGAAGCATATGTTGGATATGTGAGAAGATCTAGGTCTTCAACACCATTTTTATTGGTCTCCATAGATTTATTCCATTAATGAGGAACACGTGTTTAGCTGGACTTTGGGACTATTGAATCAGCTGCCAAATGGTGCTGAAGACGTTACTGTTGATTTTTAGTTTTCATTTTGGAGAAAAAAGAAAGTTTATCGGTTGTATCTGACAGAATAGTCATGTTATGAAACACTGGCTATCCATTTTCCTCTGAGAAAGTGAGACAGAGTAACCATGTACAGCAGGAATCTCAATTTAAATGCATACTATGTGAGAAAGCCTAAACATAGATGGGCTCTTCAACTCCCACTTGTGAGGTTATCTAACTGCCAACAGCACATATTAAATGTCATGTGCATGTGGTGTGACTGCGATATGAAGAGTGTTAATCCTGATTTCAAATAATGCTCTGATAAAACGTGATGATTGCTCCTACTTCCACCATACCCACTACAACTTACCTGCAGATTTCTTGCTAGTGTTTTCTAGAAATTTTGTGTAATAGATCACATTTTCCCTTTAGATTTTTACTAAATTATTTAATTGAATAATATTCAGTTTTTTCAATTTTTTCAAGAAGGAATGTTCATTTCACCCCTGGTCATTGAAACTTCTTCCAATTAGTACTTCAATAAGAAATGAGTACTTTTGCCATTTCTTTAGCACTTTGTTGTATGAACAAATCCTTTGATTGGCCAGAAAATATAAGCCTTATTTGGCTGCTGTTAAAGACAAAGGAATTTTTACTGATACCTATGAAACACTTTAGGCTCTGAGATCTGAGTTATCAGCTCATCTGCCTGTTTTCTACCTAAGGATAATTTCAATCTTTCTTTGTTCTACTCATGTTATCAGTGTTGCTAACCCATCAGTTCTAGTTGCCAAAGTCCTGGTCCTGCTGGCCATAATATTTCTGATCCAGGCCAGGATGCCTTTGGCCTTTCTGGCCAACTGGGCATACGCTGACTCATGTTCAGCTGGCTGTCAACCAGCAACCCCAGGTCCTTTTCTGATAAGCCTTTTTCTAGCCACTCTCTCCCCAGTCTGTAGAGATGCACAGGGTTGTAGTGACCCAAGGGCAGGGCTTGGCAGTTGATATTATAGAACTTCATACAAGTGGCCTTGGCCCATTGATCCAGCCTGTCCGGATTCCTCTGTAGAGTCTTCCAACACTCCAGCTGATCAATGCTGCTGCCCAACTCAATGTCATCTGCACGTTGACTGAGGGTACACTTGATATTCCCCTGGAAAAGACATGGTGCCACTCTGCTACCTATAGCAATGACTGTACCAGAAAAGTTATTGACACTACAGTCTGTGGAGGATCCCACACCAGAGTAGTCAATAAGCCCTGGAGAAAGCTCAGGTCATGGAGGGCTTATGCAGGTTCCTAGAAGGAACTATGGCCCATGAAAGGAAGTCTGTTACTAAAGGGCTATACTCCACAGAAAGAATCCACAGTGGCGCAGGTCTTGAAGAGCTGCAGCCTGTGGGAAGGGCTCATGATGGAGAAGTCTGTGAAGGACTGTATCCCATGGGAGAGACCCCACACTGGCAGTGAGAGATGGACCAGTAAAAACTAATCACAGCACCAATTCTGCATCTGCTCTGCACTTCTTGGGGCAGGTAAGGAGGGAGGCTGAAGAGTCAAGAAGGAAGATGTGTCTGAGCGGAGAGGGAACAGAGTGAAGATGGTTTTAGTTTTGTACCCATTTTTCGCTATCCTGCTCAATTACTAATTGGCAATAAGTGAAATTATTTTTCTCCAGGTTGAGTCTGTTTTCCTGTGATGAGAATTCATGAGCGATCTCCCTGTCCTCAACATATGAGTTTTTCATCATACTTCCTCCTCCTGTCCTGCTGAGGGCAGAGTTTGAGAGAGTCATTTGATGGGCCCCTGACCACCAGCCAAGGTCAACCCACCACAATATCACATTGTAAACTGGAATTATCCAAATGACATTACCTTTCATCCCCATCTAAAAAGCAAATATTGATCAATTAATAGGAAGAAGAAATGGATTCAGTGAAAAATTATGAAGATGACTTAGAAAATTTGAAGAAGAAAGAAAGGATGTAAAGAAGACAGAATAAGAAGGGAACACCTAGGAAAAACATCAGAAATTCTGCATGCTGACAAAACATCTACATATTTTAACAAAATATTTCACAAACAACCTTGCTTCCACTAAGCAATAATAATTTGACATAGGAATTGATTAGAGCATCCTCATAGTGTTTTTCACAGCAAAAGCCTTTTCATCTTAAAACATAGGTATTCTACAACTTTCTATAACAAAGTTTATTCTATAAACTCCAGTCTTCCTGGAGTCTAGAGTACAGTTCTACAGAATACCACAAAGCCTTCTCCCTTTCTGTGCCCATGTCCTGAAAGCTGTCTGACAAGAATATCAATACCTTACACACCACACAGAACAGCATAATGTCTAAGTAAGGATGGCTGTTCTCTTCCTCAAAGGATGGAAACTCTTGGAACACAATGCATTGCTTTGAGCCAGACTGGTACACACGGATGCTGGTGCTGATGCTGCCAGTGGTCAGCAGTTAGGCAAGATAAACATTTCAGCTCGTCGCTGTCATTTCAAATCCTGCAGAAGTTGCTATGGACTGTCTACAGGATCTTAAGATCCAAAGTAAAATAAAATAGTTGTTCTAGTGCCAATCCTGTCAATCAGCATCAACTTAAACCACTGCCAAAAATTGTTAATTTTCTTGTTAATCATCTGGTTACCAATATCCAACCCATATATTTTTATTTATTTCAATTATTTTAATTATCCAAATTATTTTCATATCTATTTCAATTATTTCAATTATTTTAATTATCCAAATAGAATTTTCTCCTACTTATGTTGGTTTTGACTACCTAGACTAATGATTCACTATGAGCTGAACTCCAATAATGTCCAATCTGACTATTGAAAATACATCTTGTCCCTGACTGTCTTGGATATGTTTTGCTTCTTCCTTTCTTTGCAGATGCATTTAAATGTGGAAATTTGCAATATATAATATGAAAAGACCAGAGGTGGAGAAGTAGATCTTTTTCCAGCTTGGCTGTACGAGATGATAAAGAGGGTAGTCGCAATGAGTGATAACCTGAATCTTTCTTCTGAATTTCCAGTTGCTACTGTGTATTCATTTTCAGCTGGTACAAAATCATTTTGTTGGAAAAATAATTTTCTTCCTTACTTATTCGCTATAAATTCTGGGAATAATTTTGTCTCACTGAAACCATTTTTACAGCACAGTAATGCCACTAATTTTGACGGATTTTGTGAACAGGTAGAACTGAGAGGCAAGGCATGTGCTGTGTCACATTAGAAGCTTCTAGGTGGGGAAAGTCAACAGAGGGTATCTGTTGTGTCATTTAGTTTCATGGTGACTAACACTGCATTCAACATACCAGCTCCATAAGTGGTCTCATTTGCAATTTACAACAAAGTGAGTTTAGTCTGAGATGGTTTATAAACAGAAAATACGTTTGTTTTACCCCTGTTTAGAGGAAATAAGAGGTAACATGTAATCCATGCAATAGACATTTAGAATCAAGGTCTAGAAAGTAAGGTCTAGAAAGAGAAGAGAAAAAGAAGACTATTCCTGGAATGTATTAGAACATCTATATGAGATACTCACAGATATTTTGCTTATGTGTAAGGGAGCTGTTTTTACAAATAAAAGAAAATACATAGTTTGTAACCTGTTTTGTCTGAGAAATGTTTCCATGGGCAACTTTCATGCAAACCCTGAGCCAAGCCGTTAAAAGAATAGAAACCAGAAAATTTTACCGATGTTGAAGATCGATCAGTTAGAGGAAACTATATCAGTATCTTAAAACCTTTTATTTTTCTTACATATTTTTGCTTTCTTAACTTAGAAAAAAACCAGATAAACTTGTGTGTGGCTACTGCTGCTGATCTTAATCTTTGCTTGCCTTGATTTCACACGCATCTGTGATTCTAAAACACCACCATATGAAAATGGTTGTGTAGGACAAGCCAGATACCTTGTTTGGCAAGTCTACCTACTAAACTACACCAGTTTAACTAAATTGCTATAAATTTTGAGTTAAATTTTGCAGTTTTGGGTGCAGAAAAACTGTACTTTCCAATATGGGGAAATGCAGCAAACTGCAGCACTCAAGGTTATGTTCTTTGGTATAACAATAGACAGAGGTTAGCTGTACATTTAAAGTGGGAATGACAGAGAGTTCAGGGGCCTCTAAGCAAACCCTATCCAGTATTTCTGAGTTGCATGTATATGATCTTATTTTCTGTGGCTAGTGCCCCATGTCAGACATTCCTCTGGCAGACTCAACAGCTTGCACCCAAAGGGAGCTGGGTTGCCATGCAGGCAGTTTGACAGACAGGGAGCTAGAAACGAGAAAGTGTGCTATTTATATTGCTGTCTGGCTTATCTGTTTATATGCTGAAGTGTATGAGCTGTTCATCCTTGAGCTGGAACCCCAGCTGAGTGTAGCTCTGGTGGTACAATCTAATCAAACAACCCAATACTTTAGGAATACATAGTTTTTGTTAGGACTCCTTCATTTATAGGGAAACACATCTATGATAACTAATGAAAGCTGCCGATGGTATACCAGTAGAAATGTTTCTTTGGTCTTAACAATGCTGCAGTTACTGCCTTCTTTAGAGACATGATCAGCAGTGCCAGGCAGGCAGGCACTGTCCCAGTGTGAGAATTTAGAGGAGACCAGCTGTAACTCTGAGTGCACAGCCTGTCCTGCTATAAAGGTGTGCATGAAAAGACTGCTCTTGCTTTGTAGGGGGTGCCAAATGACTTGCCCAAGGTTGTGATTTTTCCCTGCACTCCTAGGATTTTTGAAAGGAAAATATCTTGCTGTGTGTGGGAGAAAGCAGGAGAGAGAGCGAGAGCAAGTTAGTGAGCGAACATTGAGCCCTTACAGGTGATCCATTACCCTGCAGCCATTACAATTTGTCATATATGCTTCACCTACCATCAGCTGCAAGATGAAATGTTTTCAGCTCAGTTTATCAGTCTACCTGGATGTGTCAGGTCAACTTCCTTTTAACCCACTGTTCTGGTTCATGGGCTTTTAGAAAATATGGCACAGCTGATCAGAGCTAGCAGTTGTCTTTCTTTCTTTTTTTTTTTACTTTACTCACAGTGTGAACCAGGGATTTCTCTACGCAGATACCACTAAAAATTTGACTTCCAGATTACTCCAGTACAGTTCAAAAATCCTGGAATACGCCTTCACTTCTGTTCTAAATTATAATTAAGAAAGCATATTATATTAGAAAAAGGACTTCCTTTGTAAATATGTTTTCACACGTACATGTACATAAGCGCATAGACACACAAACACACTTACCTACACATCTGCATTCTAAGAATCAAACTACATTGAAATAAACCCACTTTAAATCATCATGGTTGGTTACCAGACTATAAAAGTATACATTTTTTTAGTCACAAAGCTATGGCAAATTGATATGCTGATGGTTTTTCAGTTATATTTATTTTTTTGTGTGTCTACAATTGCAGGGAGGAACCATGGTATACACTACAGCAACACTCAAATTAGAAAATTCTACTTGTAAAATTTTTAACCTTGTCCTATACATAAAGCAGATAGAACCTGAAGAGTTTAATTTCTGTTTTTACTGTCAGACAAAACTGGCTGAATTTCTATGCACACGGCATAATTTTAGAATGGAAATTATTGGAATGATAGTTAAAGTTGCATAGTCAGGCAGTTCTCACAAATTACATTGCCCTTCCATACAGAATGTCCTAAGATACTGCTGCTGTTGTCCTGGTCATTGCTCAGTCCCATCTTACTCCCAGAACCTATTAATACTGACTATAGAGAGATTGAAGGATATTTGTCTATATTTTTCCATGTTGACCACTATCCAGTGTGCAACCAAAGTGGGATATTGCTAACAAAAGCAATTACCATGTAGCTTTGGAAACCTTGCCATTCTTCTGTCCGCTTGACTCTCTACGTGGTCTTCTAAAATTATAAATCTATACAAACCTCACACAGTTGTCTCTTTTTCTCGAATTTATCTTCTGCCTTGAAGGGAATGTGGTATTATTGGAGACACCCTGAACACATTATTGTCATTATTTTTATTATTGTCTAAATTAATGAGTGTGTAATATCAAATAATAAACAGCATCCTATGTTATTTGTGATCTTTCATAGTTGCTCTATTATTTTAGGTAGTGGTAGTAGCAATAGTAGTAGTAATATTGTATTTCCCTACAGGTTGCTAAACATATATACTCTACTTTTTGAAAGCTGCAAGCAAATAAATGATAGTTTTTCAGTTTTTGGTGTTACAACCCCTCTCCAAATTTCCTAGCAATGAAAGCACAGTAAACAAGTAGAGTTTTGCCATGGAACAGAACCACATGGAGAACAGAAGAAAGATTGTTCTTTCACTGGTACATGACTGTTCTTTTTCACTCAGGCATACTGCTTGATAAAAATGACTGTTTGCTTGAATTCAATGCAGTTTGATAAAACCCACCCTTTTAGTAAAAAAAAATTCAACCATATATATACAGTATTTTTTTCACCTTCTTTTTTTAATTTCAATTTCTGTGAAGTTACTTTCAGTCTTTGTGTTCTGTGCTGCAACATAACAATTTCTCACCTTTGTTTTGCCTCAACCTCAAGTTCTTAGATGGGTATTTTTGAAACTTTCTGCCTGGGATATCTGTTTTTCCTGTACACATTATCTTACCAAGCTAGTGGTGACATGGTTTTTGATGAGAAAAGAATTCTGTAATTATAGAAATCCAAGATATTTTGTCAAGAAAAGGCTGACCTGCTTGCCACAGGGACCATAAAGATCTACTTGTCTGTCATCTCCAGCATGTTTAGAGACATACTAGAAGTTAGGTCTCTTCCAAACATGCAACCCAGTATCCCTCTAAGAACAGTATGGGGAGAAGCTGAATGTGAACCATGTTCACTTGAACAGTGGGACGTGAGGGGAAGAAGCTATCCCTAGGCACACGTCAAAAGATGATCTAGTAGAAAGAATGTCTAGATGACCTAAGGAGCTTAAGCACTATACAAAACCCCTTGATGTGAGTTTTCATGCCTGAAGGACTAAACTTATTGATAGGAGAGGGGAAATCCGACCTGGTAAGACTGATTGATATTCACCAAATTGCTCTGCCTCTGTTTACAGCAGCTAAGGCTAGGCTGGGAATCGTAAATAAGGGAAGAAATTTATTTAAACTATAGCATGACCTATCAACATTACGTTCACTGAAACAGAGTATTAACTGAAATGATGCAGCTTGAAAATAATAAAATAATGAAATTATGCTACAAAATGATTTTATTAGATATTTTCATGATTGGAGGAAACAAAACAAATCTGACTGAATCTGAAGAGTAGGAGAGCATTTAACTGCAACAGGAAGCCTTCCTTATCTTTATAAACACAAGGAATTAAACATCAAGAGAACATTAAGTGTTTAGTTTAAATGTGCATATTCATGATGGTCTTGAGAAGACTGTTTTGTTGACAAGCGATTTACTTCTTTTCATACGTCTATTCAACAAACACTGTATTGAATTCCAACAAGCTAAGGAATTCCTCTAATTAAATAAAATTATTAAGGTAATGTCTTAAATTTATTTAGGAATGATTGCTTTGCTGTAAGACTTAAGCATATCAGCGAACATACTAACAAAATTATCTAAGGATAAAATTATTTTTGTCACCCAAAACAGCAAACCACGTAAAATAGCTGTGTTAGTTATATGAGGAAATGTCACCACATTAATGTATTAATGTAAATTGTTCTTCATCTTTGTTAATCTCAATTAACAGGAAAACATCAGCATAAAAATCTTCACAGTATTTTCTTTTCATCAAGTCATACTTTTGTAACTGTCATCCTAGAATGGGAAGGCACATAAGATTTTGTCTCATTCCAGGGAAAAAAATTGCAAATTACCAAAGGAGAGGAAAGAGCTAATACCCTGAATTGTCTGAAACAGACCCTTCTAGACTTTTCAATGTCTTCTGCTTTCAGCATTTTGAATTATTCATCATTTTTCTGTTTGACCTGTCTTCTTTCAAAGTAAAAGGCCAACAGAAATGGAAAATAAAAACAACTGGAAATATATAACCACTTTCTTTCAAGTAACAAAAGCACACCTATAAATGTACCTGTGTACTGTGTAGAATAATTTCAGAATAAAAATATCTGCATCTGATCACAACTGTAAAATCTGACAGAATTTCAGTTATAAGAATTGTAATAAGGTGGGTTTGATTTGCAACGTAAATAATATTTGTCTATATCAATTTCTTTTCCCTTGTTGTTTATAATTAATATCTTAAAATGATCCTCTGAGAATTTTTGGCTTAATTACTCTCTAGGAAATAGTTTATATCGTTTGAAGTGACAGGTGGTTATAAGCTAATAAAACACATTCCCTAGACCACAGCTTTAAAAGCTCCATGCAAAATGAAGTAAACTGGCCTTATTTTGCTTTTTGACAGTGTTCAATCCTTAGTGGGCAACCTCTCACACCAACCAACCAGCCAACCAAAACTTTCCTATTACCATACAACCGGAAGGAAAACATCCAAGTCTTTCAAGACTTCTTTGAATTTTGTTCAATTCGTCCCTTTGCCATGACCTTTTTCCTGCATGGAAAGCAATACTAGAAAATCCTGTTTAATTTCGTTATGTAAAGAATTTTGCATAGCAGGATAATGTGCAGAAAGATTTAATTGGTTCAAGTAATCAATTTATGAAGTTCTGACAGCATGACCAGGTATTTTACTTAAGCACTAACACCCCTAATTGACAAGAGATTCTTACAACAGTGCATCAGTTAAAGCTGTGCCATCATTCACTGAGTTATAAACTATATGAGCACATAATGCCAGTTACATATATTTCATTTTTCCTGAGTTTAAAATATTCTATTAGACAGAAGCCTAGTCACCATGAAAAGATGTACAGTTTCTTGATAATGGCTAAGTTAGAGAAGGTTAAGTAGATACGAGTGTAAAGTAAATAAAAGGCTGAATTGGGAGCATTCCTTTTACACACGGACATTCTTGACACCTGTTTACTTTAGCACTGATTGTTAGAAATTTAGGTCAAAACTGAAATTTGGAGTCTTAATTCAAGTGGATGAGAAGGTTACTTTTCACTTTGACGAGACGAATAAAAAAAGGCTAGAAATTGAAGACATTATATCTCATCAGAGAACAGCTGCTATTAGAGGAGAAGAGGTGTGAAAACAGACATGTCAAACATGTCTGAACAGACATCAAATACAATAAAAATCAGTATCTTGGACATTAAGTCAGCCCTTTGTCATGTCACTTCGGGTTTTCCTGCAAAAGTTTGGTTTTCAAACTCTATCTGTTACTACCTTTACTAAAAATGTCGTTAATATTATAAACCCTATGAAACATAGAGCATGCTGTAGTTGCATGTTCTATGCAACATAGAGCATGTTGTAGTTTGTTTCATCCTGAAGGTCTATGACAGCTTACCCCAAGTTTAATTTGGTTCTTTAACAACACAAAAAGATAGAAGAAGCACTATAATTGAACTCAAAGGAAAAAGAATAAACAAAACTGAAACAGGAGTCCTACAGTTACAAATTTATTTGCACTCTCTGTTATCCTCTTTTATAATTTTTTTTTTACAGATGATTACATAGCTAGTGCCTGTATAAAACATATGTAGTCCTTGTTGATCTCCACAAAAAGTCTATTTAAAGTCTTAATTTTATGTCTGGAAACAAAGTTAGGTTTATTAAAAGTCTAAACCTGGGTGATCCAATCCACTTTACTTCCAAAATATTTTTTTGCAGTGTTTTTAGATAGCTGTGTATTGATACACTACTGTTGAAACATTATTTTGAGTAAGTGGAAAGTTGGTATGGTAGAGGCATTTCACAAGCAATTCATTAATATTTTTAAAAAAACATATTAATATTTTTCTGTTCATATGTTTGTGCAAAAGAAATGTGGTCTCAAAGAAACGGCAATGAAAAAATAATTTAAAAAATACTTGTTAGTTTTTACTTCTCATTTATAGCATAAATATATGATATAACAGCCTATCTCAATTTATATTGTTATGGACAGAACGCTATGCATTAGATAAATAATTTAATGAATATATAATAATTCAAATTCAATTAGCATAGCACTTCTCTTTATGTACATGCAGCTGTGTCACTGAGAACTGTTTCTTTTATAGCTTTGAAAGAAGAGATTCCTCAGTTCATCAGAGTCTTCTTTGGTAATAATGTTAAGGTACATGTGGAGAGCTAATTTCCCAGAGAGACTCTAACTGAGTAATTAAAAAGCAAGAAATTAAGGTTAAATGCAGAATGAAATTCTAAGCAGTCTGGAGGCACTTAAGTATGAAATCATAAAATCATGGAAAGTCCTGAGTTGGAAGCGACTCACAAAGATCATCAAACTCCAGCTCCTGGCCCTGCACAGGATCACCTCAAGAGTCACACCATGTGCCTGAGAGCATTATCCCAACACTTGAACTCTACCAGGCTTGGTGCTGTGATCACTTCCCTGGGGAGCCCATTCTAGTGCCCAGCCACCTTCTGGGTGAAGAATCTATACCTATTATCTCCTGTTATCCAACCTACACCTCCCCTGACACAAATTCAGGCCATTTTCTTGGGTCACTGATCACCAGAGAGAAGAAATCAGTGCCTGCCTCTCCTCTTTCCCTGGTGAAGAAGCTGTTGAACACTTGGTGCAGAATTTCTTTCTAAATATTGTACATAACAGGATGAGAGAACTGAGTACTCACCTCAGAGCAAAATAAATATATAGTCTCTCCAAAAAATCCATGTATGATCTCTGGAATAATGGATCACTTCAGCTGATAATTTGTTTTGAATAAAACCGTGTTGTTTTACAAACCTGGCTTTCAAAAGGGCTTTAAATAAGGATTGACAGAACAAGAAGTGGTAGCTGAAGAATGCCAACAGCCAGCCAACAATACAAAACAGTAATGCACACAAACCTCTACAACTGGGGAAAGGGAACTGAGGCTTCTTAATATGATTAGGACATCAGCAGTAGTATGACAGTCTGCAAAATACCCTGCTATAGGTATAATAAGGGAAGAAATATGGGAAAGAAAAAAGTGCTGAGGCTCTTAGCAGTTGGTCAAGTTTGAGAATAAATTGGTATAGTAAATACATGATAGGATAATTTCTATTACTGGAATGTTAATATAAAATAGGAATAGCTTGTAGAAGAAAGGCAGGTAATGAAAATAGGAGGAGAACTGCTTTGAAGATGAAGGATGCATTTGTTTGCCAAGATAGAAAATGAAAGAGAGAAGCTTGTTGAAAATCTCTGAGTAGAAAGGAAGAGGAAGACAACAATGGAGCTATCTGATTAAGATCTACTAGAGTCCAAAATGTAAAGTTGTTCAGGATAAGGCTTTCTGTGAAGAAACAGCAAAATTATTCAGAACACAGAATTGGCCTTCAAAAGACATGGGGGAATTAGGCAAATTATACAGAAAATTAGAGCTAATTCCAGCCAACATGGAGATATTGGATAAGAATGTAAATGTGAAAGGCCATCTTAATGTGAATAAAAATAAACCAATGGTATTCAAGATCTGGTAGGTTTAAGAAGTAAAATGACATGCAAAAAAAATTAAAACTCAGGCTCTCAGGAAGACGTACTCAGAGGGTTGACAAGTATTGCAGGTGAATGTAAGAAAAAGTGATATAAATCATAAGTGGCCTTTTCTTATGAACACAAACACAAAATAATTAAAGCAAAGATAGGCAGTTGGGAAATTTTTCTGAATTGTGAGTTTTTTATAGATCTTGGATGTGTGGAGAAATTGTGCAGGAAGCAAAAACTATGTCAGCTTACTAAGAATAAGTTGAAAAGCACAGAGCAAACACATAGGGAAAAACTCCTAAATGTCTAGACACAAAATGAGGTGCAGTCTACAAGAAATGGCATTGATAGTGCAGAAAAAGTATATTTATAAGAAAAAGAAAACTAAGAATATCATTGGTCATCTTCATGGAGAAGGAAAAGTGTTGGCAAATGATGCCTAGAAGGCCAAATATTTTAATGACTTATGGATCTTCATAAGATATTGAAATTATAAGCCACCATTTTCTATTAGCAAAATTGATGCAAAAAACAAAAAAAAGAAGTTTCCAATCTAGAACGAAGGAATAAGAAATGGGAGTACTTAAATAAGACAGATATTTTCAACTCATTTGGTTCTGATAATGTTCGAATGAAATCACAAAAAGCAAACAGATATTTTCAAGACAGAAAAATGCAAGAATGATTCCTTTATTTAAAAAAAAAAAAAAGAAGAGAAACAAAAGGGACATGTCAGTTATATACAATCCTTGTCAAAAAAACCCCAGCAAACAAAAAAACCCAAAAAACCAAAAAACACATAAGCAAATAATGAAACCATCTCTAACCATCAGAAAGACCAGAAAGAGATAAATAGCAGCCAACACCGACATGTAAAGAATAGAGAAGTATAATTGTGTATATGTGTATATAGATATATAGATAGATATATATATATATGTATATTTGGGTTTTTAATGAAAGGATGACAAATTTGTTGGTCAGGAATTTTTCATGCTTTTTGACCTTTCTGAGTATTTTCTCTAGTCATTAAAAATAGATTACAATATAGACCAGTATTGTTAATCCGCCTTTTTTTTTGTAAGTATGGTGCTAAATTAATTACTCTTTTTTTCACACACAATTTTTAATGACATTTACCTAAATTTCCTTAACAAGAACTTTTTCATTGCTTTGAAGAAAATAATAGTGTAGTTGATAGAATGATTGGTGCTTGAGAGACAGAGATTGAGAGTGATTGTGCAACTACTTTTCTTTGTTTTCATTTTAAAGACAAATGGGAATCAAATGCCAGCATGAGGTAGTTATAAACATAGTGAAATTGTTCTACTAATCTTGCAATATGCTGTCAAGATAATAATAGCTCTGAGCATTCCCATTGATTTCTGAAGGAATTACTGACTTATTATCTAGAGGAACTACTTATAGCTGGTTAAAAATGAAATGCGGGTTTGAAATCTCCACTATTTCAATAAATGCTGTGAAAATTACCCTTTTATTCAAAAAGAAAGCAAGGAAAATGAGAAGTAGCATGTTATGGATGTGTCATCTTGAGTTACACAGATGTAAGGTGGATGGAAGGGTCCCCACTTTTCATGATTGCTTGGAATTGTCCATTCAGAGACTTCTATTTCACAGATCTGTCCTGAGGCTTCAGATAAAAAAATATTTCAGATAAACAAAAAAATTATGTTTTGTCCACATTAGACCAAACTGTTGCATGCCATCCCAAGACAGAACTGTAATAAAACAGTGCTCCTTGGAGCAAAACCAACAATAATGCTTGGATTCAATTTCTCTCCTTCTTTCTCTACCATTAGAGAACTCTGGAAGACAGAAATCATCCCACTAGAAAGTACTAAATCAAAAAAGCTCTAATTAAACAAGGTATTTTGAGAAAAGTACATTTAGCAAGAACTCTATCTTTCATTCTCTATAGTGAAAATTCAGTGAGTAAGATTGGAATGAGGATAAATCCTTACGTCTGGATAGTAAATGTGTTATTTCTTTGATGCTTATTTTTAGGCTGAGGAGGTCTTCTGCTGCTGTAGGAAGGAATAAATCTCCGCAGAAAATTTGCAGACAATTTTATTACTTTGAAATTGATGTTAGGACTCTTGTTATGTTTCATTTTATGTGGTACTCTAACCTTTCATTCAAAATCTCAGGATACTAATTTTACTTACACAATGCAACACTTAAATAGTAGCTGCTTTAACAGGCAGTGTCACTTTTGCAGTAAGAACTGTAATCTTATTACAATGTTTGAATACTTTATACATTAATTTTCAGAAGACTTGCAATGTTTTAGGTATCATACTCGGTCCACATCAGTTTAACTAGTTTACTGAAAAATATTATAATGCTTCCTGTTTTAAGCATGATCTGACAAATTATTTCCAGTGTCATGCTTGCTATGTTCCTGATGCATTATGGCCCAGCTCACACAGGACGTTTAGAACACTTGGTAAATTTTCCTGCTTTCTGCTTTCACTCCAATTCTGCTTTGGAAAATTTCATTACTTAACCTTGATAGGTTAAAACTCTCTGTTCTGAGGATTGGGAGTTTCAACCCTCTCAAACTATCACCAGCTGCTCATCCACCTATGTTCAGCAAGGAAATACAAATACAATTATCTGCACACAAGGAAAAATTTACATGCCTACGTCAAGCAGAGCCTTTGAATCATAAATACCAGTTTCTGGAGGCATGCAATTCAGGACCACGTGTAATTGCCGAGCTCTGGGCAGTGTGCAGCATTCCTCTCATCATTGTTTCCAGATCACTTTGTTATGTGGCATCTATGCGATGCACATAGCATGCTGTGGGGAAAACGGAGAGATGGGCGTGCGTGGAAAGGTCACACCACGGGTATTACTGGCAATGCAGCACCATGTGTGTGCACAGCATGGGGCAGCACTGGTGATCTTAGGCTGTATGCATCAGCTAAGGGCACTCTGTGAAAGGCCTGCAGCACTCAACCCTGCTCCAGGAACCCCAAGATCACAGCAGCAGGTGGGTGCAGAAAGGCATCTACACATGGGTGTACACAAGGCAGGTATCACAAGCAGGACTTTTGACTTCAGTACAGGGGGTAAATTAAGTCTGTGCTTTTTATTATCTGTTTTTACCCCTTGCCTACTCCCCATGCAGCCTTCAAATCTGCAGCCTTAGGTGCCTGCCTTGTACCATTTCTTGTGGATGGAAAATAAGCTTCTATTTTGAGTACTGAATTTCATGGATTGGACACTGAACAGGTAGGTGTCCTTTGCATTTTTTCCAAAATGAGTTTTGGCATGGTGATATTTTATTCCAGTCCTTGTATTGTACACAAGGGTATCTGGTTGTGCTTATGCACTTGAATTTTACAGCGATTTGAAATACCTTGGATCTGAATACCTGAAGTAGATCAGGAAGTACTTGTTAAGGGCTTGAAAAGACTTAGTTTTTTGCTTTCTGTCAATCAGAAAACAACCCTTATAAATTATTTCTGATATATCTGAAGAGTATGTCCTGTAAATTTTTGCCATGAAATTTACTACACCATGAGAAAGGTAGCACCGTATTGACCTTCATACCTATTAGAATGAATGCTCTATTTTGAGAATTAGCACAACAAAAATATTTTTATTTTATTTCATGATCATCTGTGTACTTCTGGAGACTGTTTTGAAAAAAAAATAGACAGCTAGCAAATTAGAACAACTAGACCATATTTTGTCTCAATATTGGTTCTTTGTATCCTGAACAGTTGTGTGTTCCTGTCCTTTGTGTGTTATGGTTTCAGTCTTCAATTTTCACCAATGATGTTCATTATTTAAATGAGACTAATAGGTTATTGTCGGGGACCGTGATCCTGGCGACATTATTATTCTGACCTGGTGTAAATATCATGACCTGTCTTGGAAGTCTTGCAGTAAATGAAAGGGTTCAGGCAGTCAAGGTGACAACAGACTTGTCCATAAATCAAACCTTCAGACATTAGGATAAGTTTTCTTAAAGAACAAATGGATTTCTTGACATTGTGACTTGTATACAAAAGTCAGTAAATATAAATGTAGCCATTTATTTAAAAAGATGAACCGGATTAAGTCGTGAGACTAATGGAAAATATTGCTGTACCTTTTATTTTCACTTTTTTATGTTGTCTACGGAACTTCTAAAATACCAGAGATGGATGATACACACAGAAACCCACTTATTCTGAAAGACAGCAGGAAACCTAAGTTGATGAACATAGCCACGATTAAAAATCAGGGGCTTAATTAACTCAGTAGTCTAACAGCTTTTATTTAGCATAAGGCTACATGCAACTATTTAATGCTTCAGAAAGGTTCCATTATATTTGCCTGTGTAAGCTAATACAAATTCTTAGGAAAACTCTAAGGAAACTTATTCTTAGTACTTTTTCTTTAAAGGATTTAATTTGAAATCAGACAGTCAAACAGAAAAAAAAAAATTGTGGGAGCTGAGATGTTCTTTTACAAATACTTGTAGCTTTTTCCATCCTCACTGTACAGGTTTAAATTTTGTACACCCATATAATAAAGAATTCTAAACACATAATAAAATATGACATATCAGAAAACATTGCCCAAAGACATTTTTTTCAAAATAATTTGTTATTAAAAGATATGAGAAATGAAAAAGGTACAGTTTATGTACAAGGTACTTTTCTGTTTAAAAAAAGAAAGAAATACTTCAAAATTGCTGATTCACATTTGCATAGTCAAGTATGATATATTTATTTATGCATATTACAAGCAAAATATGTGCACCTGAGAATTAAATCAGATCTAGAGACATTAATTTCCTTGGTCAGTAAAATAATTTTTTTCTAGTTTTATGCAGGGGAGATATTAAATACAATCTGAGTTCACATGGTGTATTAAACAGTGAAAAATCATGTTCTAAATTTTCATCTTTGTTGTAATGGTTATGTTTCCTTCCAGTGGGACACAGGTCTAGCATTTTGATAATTATAAGTCAGTTGTCTTTTCTTATGTTTTACAGTGACTATCCTTTCTAGTTTGTTTGTTTAGTATTGATTTGATGATCAAAAATCAGTGTTTATATTGAAAGATGTCTTTAAAGGAATAACTGCTCCAGGCCTGAGTAAGGCAAGAAGCTAAAATTAGTGGTCAGGTAACAATTGGTGCAAGACAATAAAATACCAAAATAAAAGGGTTACACATGAAAAAACATAGCAGTACCTGGCATAAAAAGCAATGTCCTCCATAATGTTATTCATCCCAACCTCTTTTTATCACAGCTCTGAAGTGAAAACTGCCAGTGATTTTGTGTGTTAAAATTCTAGGTGGTTACTGAGGATTGCACAACAAGCACCCTGTTGACATTTTGCCACAGTCAGTTTAAAATAATAATAATAATAATAAAATCCAAAATAACAGGAATGAATCCCAAACCCTGAATTCTAGAACCATTTATCCATACGTGACAAAATGTAAGTTGAACTTCATCCTGTCTCATTCTCCACTTTACACACTTGAACTTAGCGCTGGTATAACACCTGGGAGTCACAAATATCAGGATTTGGGGTTTTTTTTTAGTTTGAAAAGACCTTTTACTCATTTCCTCCTCATTTTTATTGAAGTCTGTACTCCAAAGTAGCTAAAAGCACTCAGAAATTCTCCATGCCTCAGATCTATGAGACTGAAGTCTCTCATTGCCTTGCTCCCACTCTGCTATCACCAAAAAATCTGTCGGTTGTCCATGCTGGCTGTGAGGGTACTGCTCTTCCTGGCTCATCCTGGAATGGTGCTTGGACAGCTTGTGAGAGAAAGCTATCTGACCTGTGTCAAAACCGTAGCAGGAAACATGCCAAAAATTGAATTCCAAGACTACGTCAGGATGTCCCTCAAGCCCACACGTTTGCCCAGTTGAATTGTTAATGTGAATGTAGCTGTCAATGTGTAAATACATTACCCCTTTCTTCCTTTCGGTTTTTTTAACTTCCAAGAAAGCAAGATAATTTTTTCCAAAGTCTGATATTATTCAGCATTGTTTCTTTACTTTTTATGTACCATTTGCCTCATCATTGATCATCTCCCAACACGTACCCACCAGCATACATTTCAAGTGACTCTTGCCATTGTACAGTTGTTTCAGGATTGAGCTGTATAGAACCAAAGGAAAATCAGTTTTCTCCTTCTTCACTATTATGATACTGTGTGGCAACCTATCGCTCAAGCTGTCCTTACTCATATTTAGTCTTGTCTGTCCAGAACTGCTAAGACAGAGCAACACTGAGCTGTTTTTCTTGGCTTTCTAACTTTTGCTAGCCAAAACAATAGGAAGAGCTTCAATGCCTTTCATGGGGAGTATAAACCTGCATTGAAAATTTGAAAGGAAAAAATAATGATCTTCACCACTCTAGTGTGATCCAAAGACATAGACCGTATTGTTGGAACACAAGAAAAAAAGCCCACTTCATTAAAATCTGTTTCTACATCTATGTATGAAGCTCTAATTTGCTTTATGAATTCAATCTGAATCTTGTTTATGTCAAGCAACTCCTACTTATGATCAGTTAGAAATGATATTACAGTACTGAAAATATGAAGAGCCTGTATTCTGACAAATGCAATCTCTTATCATCATCTGTGCACTGTAAATCACCTGAGCAGCGTTCACAGCACTTGTCACTCCATGTTTAGTAACAAAAACTTTCCTTTCTATAAAAGGCTAGTGCTTCAGCCATACTGCCCAAGTCACAGAAGGCAAAGTTAAGGCTTGAAGGAAGGAGAACCACCCACTGCAGGAAAAGATCATGTTTGAGTCCATTAAAGAACCTGAAGGTGCACATGTCATAGAATCATCGGATGGCTTGGGTTGGAAGGAACCTTAAAGATCATCTTGTTCCAACCCCCCTGCCATAGTTTTCACTAGATCAGTTTGATCAAAGCCCCATCAAACTTGGTCTTGAACACTTGCAGTGATGGGGCATCCACAACTTCTCTGGATCTGATGAGATGCATCCATGGGTTCTGAGGCAATAGGCAGATGAAGTGGCTAAACCACTATCCAACATATTTGAGACATTGTGGCAGTCCGGTGATACACTTCCCCACTTTCCTTACTAAAAGTCTGTTCTCCCCATATTGTCCTACCTTCCCCACCCCTAGTCCTGGCCACTCCTTTGGGTTTTTCCTATTGGTTCCAGTACCCCAACTCCGCCCATGTACTGCCCCCATGCCCGGAGACCATTCTCTCCGCCCCACCTCATCCCCAGAGAAAAGTAAGCTGCGGCCACGTGATTTGCTCTCTGCATGGGTAACTGGTGTGGCACCGTGTGAGATTAAAGCTCTCATGTCCCCCATGTGGAAGCCTCTTCTCTGCCTCCTTTACCACCGCTGTGTTGCAGAGCTGACAGCTCGCCGGAGCGAGGACGCGGGGCCGCCTAAAGACTGCGGGAAGCAGCTGGCCGCTCTCCCTGCCTTAGCCCCACTGCGCTCTCTGGGAAGGTTGCGGTGTGCTATACCAACGCAATAAAAACGAACCGCAACACCCCCTGCCATAGTTTTCACTAGATCAGTTTGATCAAAGCCCCATCAAACTTGGTCTTGAACACTTGCAGTGATGGGGCATCCACAACTTCTCTGGATCTGATGAGATGCATCCATGGGTTCTGAGGCAATAGGCAGATGAAGTGGCTAAGCCATTATCCAACATATTTGAGACATTGTGGCAGTCCGGTGAGGTTCCTACTGACTGGAAAGAGGGGGAAACATAACCTCAATTTTTTAAAATAGAAAAAAAAACAAGACCTGGAGAACTACAGGCCAGTCAGTCACACCTCTGTGCTCAGCAAGATCATAGAGCAGGTGCTCCTGGAAACTATCCTAAGGTGCATGGGAAATAAGGAGGTGGTTTTTGAAAGCCAGCACAACTTCACTAAGGGAAAATCGTGTCTGAAAAATTTGTTGGCTTTCTATATCAGGGTTATAGAGTAGTTGGATAAGTGAAGAGCAACTGACATCATCTATCTGGACTTGTGCAAAGCACTTGACACTGTCCCTCATGACATCCTTGTCGCTAAACTGGACAGACATGGATTTGACAGATGGACCACTCAGTGGATAAGGAATAGGATGGGTGGTTGCACTCAAAGAGATCTGGTCAATGGTTGGATGTCTGAGTGTAGACCAGTGACGAGTGGTTTCCTCGGCATCGGTATTGGAACTGGCGCTGTTTAACATCTTTCTTGGTGGCATGGACAGTGGCATTAAGTGCACCCTCAGCAAGTTTACCAGTGTCACCAAGCTGTGTGGTGTAGTTGACAGGGAAGAGATGCCAACCAGAGGGATCTTGAACAGCTGGAGAGCTGGACCTATGTGAACCTTATGAAGTTCCACAAGTCCAAGTGCAAAGTTCTGCACCTGGGTCAGGGCAATCCCAAATGCAAGCTGGGTGGGGAATGAACTGAAAGCAGCCCTGAGGAGAATGATTTGGGGGTGGTGGTTCATGGGAAGATTGACATGACCCGGAAATGTGTGCTTGCAGCCCAGAAAGCCAAACATGTCCTGGGCCGCATCAAAAGAAGTGCGGCGAGAAGGTTAAGGGAGGGGTTTCTTCCCCTCTACTCTGCTCTAGTGAGACCCTCCTGGAGTGCTGCATCCAGCCCTGGGACTTTCAACACAAGAAGAGCATGGACCTGTTGGAGTGAGTCCAAATCAGGCCACAAAGATGACCAAGGGAGAACCTCTCCTATGAAGACAGGTGGAGAGAATTGAGGTTGTTCAGCACGGAGAAGAGAAGGCTCCAGGGAGACTTTCCAGTACCTAAAGGGGGCCTATAAGGTAGCTGGAGATGGATTTTTTTGCAAGAGCATGTAGTGATAGGACAAGGAGGAATGGCTTTAAAATGAGAGTAGGTTTAGATTGGATATTAGGAAAAAAATGTTTATTGTGGGAGTGGTGAGACACTGGCACAGGTTGCCCAGAGAAGCTGTGGATGCCCCATCATTGGAAGTGTTCAAGACCATGTTGGATGGAGCTTTGAGCAGCTTGGTCTAGTGGAAGGTGTCCCTGTTCATGGCAAGGTGGTTGGAACTAGATGATCCTTTCCAACACAAGCTGTTCTATGATTCTATGAGTCTATGCTCCTTGGAGAAAAAGTTTGCAAAAGATAGGAAGCTCCTGACACAGAAAAAATTTGAATACTTTTAAGATGCTGAATAAAGTTAAACTGAATTAGGGGCTGATTTTAAAACCTTTGCTGCTGAAAACTTATATTTTTGAAAGGATCAGAATGAAAGCCAAATATTTTCTGGGAAAATTAGAAAAGGAAAGGAAACTTCTCAAAAAAAAATTAAGAAACTGAAACTGATAACTGAGAAAGGAAAATTATATCTCATGAAGAGAAAAAGGCAGTGGCTTTTATTTAGATTAGCTGACTACAACTAGAATGCAAGGGGAAATGCCTGGACTTCATTCTAGAAATTGTTTCTGAGATTGCAAGTGCTTTTTTAGAGCTGAAGCCAGTGTGATAAAGTGCTGTTCTTTCACCAGAAAGAATGTTTGCTTACTATTTCATCATCCCCTGGAGGCACAGAGAAAGAAAATAAGCACATCAGTTGTCATTATGACAGGATAAAAATGGAGCCATCATATTTCAATAACACAATGCAATGAGCAGCCCCATCGAGTGATGAATTATGGACTCTCTCTTTCACACTCAACTATAAGTTAATATTATCTCCCCAGGATAATTAGAGTGAAGTTCAATTACTGACCCTGAATTACCGTGTGGGCCACTCCATGGGTTCTGACACAGCGTTTTACACATTTATCTTTTCACCTAATGCGCTAAATCTGCATTGCTCAGGTGATTAATCATACTGGGTCCCATCTAGCTCACACTATTCTTCTTGTATGGATTGGCTGGTCCCTGGAGTCCCCTTGAGCACAATATGAGAAGGTCTATTATGCTGTGTTTTTCTTCCAATTTGTGTTCTTCCTTGTGTTTTGAGATTGTGGTCACTTCTGATGTTTGCCCAAAAAAGCTCATTGTAAAACGGCAACACTTTCAGACAGAGAATTATCCACCTCCTCGCCAACAAAGAGACAGATAACTCAGTCAGTGCAGGTAAAACATACCTATAAAACTCCAGTTGAAGCAGATAAGTCCCTTTATTTCTGTATGTAAAGGCGAAAGAAGAGAAGTTCACAATATGGGTCTGGAGGCATTGATCAATTTCCTGCAAGCTGTGTTATTTCTTTCCCGTGTGAAGAACAAATTCTACCCTTGATCTAGTTACTCAAAATAAATCCCTTGCTAATTTTTTATGCATCTTTTTAGGGCTGTGTATAAGTGACCTCAAATATCCCTCATTTAAAAAAAGAAAAAAAACACCATTTTTATTTATAATACAAATTGTATAAACAAACCTCTAGATTCAGAACCCTTAGCACAGCTTATTATAACTATGTTTTCATCAGCCCAATGTCTTGCTAAATAGACATTGGTGATTTGAGAAAGCTAGATAATTCCACCTCACTTAAAGAAAATCCTGGTTTACTCCATGAGCAGTCTCAGTGAAATGAAAGAGGAGGGATTGAAAGAGAGTCAGAGGATCTGGATAATCAGCTGTCTAAAGGATAGAGATTGAGGTCATATGCTGGGAGGAATAAAAGAGAATGAGATCCCCTTTTATGTCAGCAGCCATAATACTTAAATCTCAGGTTGCAGGGCATTGGAGTAAGTTGTAATTCTCTTACCCACAGGCCAAGGAAATGGGTAGCAAGGAGAAACAAGAGACAGGGAACAGTTTGGGCAAGTGACTACACATAACATGCAGATCAACACAATATCATGTAGCAAATTTGGGCTGCAGCAAAAAGCTCTGCATCAAAACAGAACAGAATCAGGAATAGAAGTAGACCTCAGAAAGGTATCAAATTCCCACCTCTTCCCTGGATATAACCTCCCTGTGTTAGATATCAATAATATGATGCCAGTGAATAACTGTGGTTGCTCTTAGCAAGCAATTTCATATTAAGCTTAGCCAAATTTGTGACAGAGGTTAAAACCTTGACTTTGAAGTGTTTTTAAACACATCCAAATGTTTTTGTTTGAATCAGGTTCAGATCAATTTTTATAGATGTTTACATTTTCTGAACTGATCTTTTGAGTTCTAATTTTGTCTCTCTGGGTCACAGGTTCTACAAACACAATTTCTGTTAAAAAACCAATACCTACTACTAAACTGCTTCTACACACAAAGAAAGAAAAATAGTAAATCTAATGTCTGACAAATAACAATTAAGAGAAGAGCAGAAAAAAATAGGGAATATCCAGTCTTCAGGAAAAGGATGGAAAGCAGCTAGAAGCAGAATAAAACTAAGGAGTGAATGAAACACTTATTTAACCTCTCTGCTATGTGATTTGTACTGTTTCATTGGATGACCCATTTAAATTTACTCATTAAATCCTTAAAATACTATCCATACAAAACAATCAGAAATCAAAGCTAACAGTGTAATTAGTCATAATTTTATAACTGAACTAGTACAGTTGTGTACTGATAAGCTATAACTGCTGAAACTTGGTGAGTTTTCCAAAGAGGTGTGATGGAATATGCTGGCATGCTCTGAGTTTCACATTGATTTATTTTGCATTTATTTATCTTTCAGGGTCAAAGCAAAGTTATGGGCCCTGAGTCCATAAAAGTGTAATCAAAGCAGCCATAAAGGTGGTGTAGAGGAAGGAATATGGGTTACATATGAGCATAATAACGGGCTGGTATTGTGGCAGGCTTTTCAGAAGAGGGCAAATACCTTCAATCCTCATCAGTAGGCATTTTTAATTACTCTTGCAGCGCAACACAGTTGGAAACCTGACTCCTATAGCATGTTGGATATCTCTCATGAGATTTGCAGTACTTGTAATAAAGTTCTGCACTTTGCCTTTCCCAGGTTATAGATATATTCATCAAAACCATTCCTGTTCTCCTTCCCATTCTCCTTCCTGAGAGGAGTTGTTATCATGATGCGGAGGAGGCTTTAATGATTCTCAGGTGATCTCAGAGTCTCTGAGTGCTGAGTGGCTTAAAGCCGTCATTCCCCCAGTCCCTGTTCTGTGCCAAGGGCAGGTCAGAAAGGCGAAAGAAACTCTATCTAACAAAATGCAAACATCAACCTCTTTCCACCTTCAGGCTGTAATACAACACCCTGTCTTCCTAATCACCTGGAGAAGCATAACCAGAGTAACGTAACTGTTTTAATTAGAGTTTTTGGCTGAGACTAATCCTTTCTTCAAGTAGGACAGGGAATGTTTTCCAAATGTCCCATGAGGATCTGTACTTTTTATCCATCTGCATATCTCTGCCTTTCCTAAACTGTGCACTGGAAAAGCCTGTGTTTATTTGTTTTTCCAACTATATGTAGCAGTCTAATCACAGACCAGTCTATATGATGTGCTTTAGCATAGCTACAACTATAAATGAAAATTTTTTAATCATTTGATATGTCACATAGATTTCAGCAGATGAACTTTCTGGACTTGAATATGCTTTGATGATCTTCATTGTTGATTATTTTTTTCTTAACATAAATATCTATGCTTGAGAATGTCAACCTTCTTTTATCCCATTGTCCCTGATTTGTCACTTTTTTGTCCACTCAGGCCAGCCCTCATTACTCTTTTAAACATACCACCACCTTAAAAAGCAGCCAAGGATTGGGCCTTACCTGTCAACAAGTTGAACTGTTCAAGAGCTACATCGTTAATTTCAACAGCCAGAAAAACATAGCAAAGAGCACCTTCCGACTCAGCCAAGCCTACAGAGCTCTGTGTTGGCTCACCTGACAACATTGTTACTATTTTAGTATTTACTATTTTAGACCGTAGAGGTACTGGCTTGAGTCAGGCAACTGTGATGTGAGAAGTCACTGTGCAAACACAGGCACAGGATGAGAGAGATTGCTAATTGGGTAAGTCTGGCCACCATCTGGCACTTGTAGTCTCTACCTAAACTCTCCAGATGCAGCTCTGAGCAGCTGTAAATAAAGACTTTCAGCAGTCAAAGGTAATTTATATTAGATATTTTATTCTGTTAGCTAAAGTCCAGAGGATTTTGTGTGTCTGACAGCCTTCTGTGAGCCAGAAGGAAAAATATGGGGAGGAGGCAGAGGATGGAAGTTAAATCTATACTGCAGTTGTTTTCAAGACACTTGGATCGCTATGCCAGCAGTTCAGTCGCATTTTCAACGCACACTTGTGAGAGCAGCTGTTGAACTTTGTCCAGCATGTGTTAGCATCTGAAAAACATACACCATTTGTGTGTTGTCCCCCATGAAGTTGATCCCATCTACTAAGACTGAAAATTCAGGATGCAAGTTTTGTCATAGTGCTACTGATAATTCTAAGAAATGTAGCAATAGACCAATCCCTTTCTAATGCTATAATTGAATCTTAATTTTCTTTTATTATTTGCTGTAACATATTCCCATATTTCTGTATTATTCTTGCAATTTCATGGGTTTTTTACACTGTACAATATTCTTACTCTCCATCTTTCTCTACTTACTCTTCTCTCTGGAAATCTTCTCTGTGGGTTTTCTCTCTATCTGTCCTTTCTTTTTTTATCATTCTTTTCCTTTCTCTCTCTTTTCCTCTTACCAATTTAACCTGCCTAATTTTCGTCTGCTCAGGTCTGCATGCCTACAAAAACTCTCCTACATTCAAAAGGCAGCAATTTTTCTGCCACTTTATCTTTGAAACCAAACAAGCACAATCTGAAAAAGCCCCAGTACCCACTTAAAAGTGCACTGCCCAGGAGCGAACCACAAACAAAAATGCATCCTGGAAGTCACAGTTCCCACAGACTTTCTTACTCAGTTAGCCTTCAATTGACATATCCAATGTTTTTCCCTTCCTACTTTTTTTTTTCTGTCTCTTTGTTTTCTACCTGGTATAGGCCTATGCCCACCCAAATCCATGTCTACCTTTCTGCTCTTTTTTTACTTCGGACTTCAGTCATGTCTGTCCAGCTTTTACATATGTAGGGATTGTAGTCTTTCCTAAGTCTCTAAAGCACGTGTTACTGTGTTGATTGTGCTCAAAAAAAAGCAAACTCCTTCCCTGTCAATAAGAAGAACAGCATGTGCTATAGCTCTTTAACTGAGCTCAAATTCTATCTCATAAATGGTCCCAAGGGTTTCTTTTAGTTCCATCCAGGGCCACTTGCTCAGCACATTTCGTCCCTGAATCGATAATGCAATACCTGGGCTGGATAACAAAAAGTGGAATGCCACCTTTTTCTTTTTCCTTTTTCTCCCCTTAGACTTTGAGTATAACTGGACACACTGATTAGATCTGTTTTATGAAACTCCATGTGACAACCAAATTAGATGTTTGGAACAATGCCTATCTCAAAGACATAATGTGTGTAAGTATCAGGCTTGCAGTTGAATTTCTCTGTGAAGAGAAAATTTCTGCCTAAAAAAATCTGATTTCTTTTAGAAAAATTTTGAAAGAAATGAAAAGAAATGTTATATGCCCAGTTCCAACATAAGTGATTATGAGGTTATGGTATATAATCCCACAAGAAGTTATCCACATAGCAATATTTTGTGGGTCGTAGTGGGAAAACTTGCCTTGATCATTCAACAAAATCTGTATTGAAATGGCTTTTACATAGATTTACTACTGTCTTGCTCTCACTTTTGCAAGTTGTCATTAAAAGACAACTTTTGTATAAATTGGAAAGCTTTTCTTCTTCCCGATCAGTAATCTCACAACATTCTAAATAATACTATGAAGCATTTGTTGACGCTTAGTTTCAAAGACTGTTGCAATATCCCTCATTTAAACCAGACTGACTGCACTGGCAGTAGACAGGAGAGATGTTCTCTCTCTAGGAGGGATTAATCCCCAGGCACAAGGCTCTTAGGATGATGCAGGTTGCTCTACAGACTGTTCTGAAATCTGATGCAGAGGGAAAGGAACGCTCTGGCCTGTGTCCTTTAGATGGTAACTTCTTTTGAGTAGAAAAAGGAAAGTATTTTCCTCAACAGCAGCTGCTGCAGCTCTCAGTAGTCCTCCCTTAGACACTGCTGCTAAAGACATTCTAGTCCCATTTAGTCAAAGTCGTGTAATAATACTGCGTTGAACGATGTGTCAAATTCTAATTTTTCAGTTGTTTCTTTCTCTTACACATACTTATATATTAAAAAAAGCCAAAACCCCTCACCAAACCCTCTCAATTATTTGCTGTCTTTTTTCTATAACACAGCTTTGTGTGCCAGTACTTCCTACTGCACAAGAGTTTAAAGGATATTTTTTTTAACATTCCTGTTTTCTCACATGTTAGCTTTATTACCAGAGGGGTATTTATATTCCTTCTTTTGATGCTAGTCCCTGGCACATCTTCAGTGAAATGTAAATAGTGAAATGTCTGATTCTTTAGAATCTTCTAAAACATCCAGGACAACTTCAGAAAGTCATTGTAATAAACAACTAGTTAAGAACTAAGAATGCTCCTACGCTATCCATTTCTTCCTCAAACAGTGGATACAAGAGTTTGTCAGCTATTCAGATTTTTTTTATTTTTTTTTTTACAATTCAGCTCTGAAGCTGTCTCAGGCTGAAGTCAATACTACAGCTATTTCAGGCACACAATTTTTTTAAGGAACATTTATGTCATCATTGATTGCCTTGATTCTTTATAACCAAGAATGAGTCAAAACATATTTGCGTACAATACTATGTATTTATCAGTATCTGTAGTACAGTATGTTTTATAGGGTTGGTTAATCCAGGAGGAAGCTTAACCTAAGTTGACAAGACGGAAAGAAGTCTTGAAAAAGAGATCAGGTCCTATAGGATTTGTAAATATTTATTAATGATTGATTGATCCTATGTAGAGTACTGTTTAATGGACTTAGATGAGTTAATTTATTCTTCAGTTTTCCTGAGGCTCTTCATGGGTAGTTCAAAACCTCTGCTAGTTTACATTAAATCATATGTTGCAGAAATTCAGGGTCTGAACCACTTGCTTAGAATTTCCTTCATTTTCTTGCAGTTGTAAGGTCTGAACAGTGAATTGATGAGCATTGTGGGAAATGAGTTCTGTGTTTCCTTTGAAAAGAAATACCACAAAGCATACCATTTACCATCAATTATGATATAGCAAAGATTGTCCAAGAAATTAACCTAAACAATCAAGTCATCCTTTGATATTATTTCAGTAGCTGACTGGCATTGTCACATTTCAGAAAATTGAATTCAGCTTTATGAAACATATGTTTAAAAGTTGTACTCTTTCAATAATTATGCTATAACATCCCTATTTTATGCAAAGCTAACTAGATATTGTCATATTAAAATAGCAAATCCAATTCATTGCTTATGAAACATGTGTTTAAAAAAATAAAAGGCACACTTTAATTATTTCAAGAGTGTTCAGACTGGCTCACCAGCCTACTGAATATTGCATTTGTTTAAAACTCAATCATGCAAAATGAAGACTCGATTTGAAAAATTTTAATAAAGATAACCAGACTATCATTATATCATTTGAATGCTAATCGGTGCTTTCATTCAGTGGAGGGAGCAGCGATAGTGTCAACTTTGCTGGAGGCTCTTTATTTCGCAATAAAAACATTTACATTCTAATGATTTTATTAAAGCATAGTAGCTGTCAGCATCCCCAGATGACTCCCTGGCAAACTGTATCAGTTATCAACTCATATTGCCTTTATCAAAACCACCCAGTGGTGAGTCTAGGCCTGCCACAATGAGATGTCTATTGCTCAGAGAGCTGGTATTTAATCATTTCTTCTTCAGTATTGTTCTGCTTACAGTGCATAAATAAGTGCTTCAAATAACCCCAGAGTGCTACTGACAATGAAACAAAGTATCAGTCCTATTTATCTTTCCCACATTCTTCAGAAACCTTCTTCTCCACTTCTTTTTTTTCCCCATTTTTTTATTATTTTGTTGTTGTTGCAGGCACTTTTTTATTCACTCTAACCTATCATCATTCAACAGCTCTGAATTTCTTCATGACGAGCAGTAAAACTCACAGATAGAGTCAAAGAAGGTGATATTTTTTCTGCTAGGAATTGATATAATGAATACTGGAAACAACTGGATTAGAAGTGATAGGTGGACTCTGAAGCAATGTTGACCTTAACAGAGAAACCTAAGGGGAAGGGAAAAAAGCAACCAAGCCCCAAGGTTGCCATTTTATATCTCAAAACAGAAAGAATGTTCCTTATGTAGAGAGAGAAGGGGAAAAAAATGGTGGGGGTGGTAAGCACAAGATTGTAAACCTCCTGGGCAGACCTTGTCAACTTTCTGTTAAGGGATGCTGAATATAGACAGATGTGTGCTATACATTGTCAGATTTCTTTTCCTGACCAAGCAATGCTGATCTGAGGACAGCTCTCTTAATGGTGATAAAAGTGTGTCAGTCCCCAGCACACATATATGACTGTTTTTAAAATAAATTCTTTCTCTGGCTTTCATTCACTTTGTTTTTCACTCAGAGAACCAGCACAGATTATAGTGCTCTGAGGAGTCCTTTTTCAGCCGAGCCAACTAAAACCATCTCAATCTCACTGGAAAAATGACTCTTAATTTGGTGGTAGTGAAGATCTGCCCTTGGACTGTAGCTGAATAACTACTTGGAATAATTTTTAAAACCTTCAGTAGAGATTAGCTGTAAATGTTTATTTTGTTTTGGTGTTAGCCCAACTCGCTCTGACAGATGGCAGAGTGACAGTGTACTAGGTGGGGGCTTTCAAGTTCAGTGTCCTAACGTTTGACTTTCTGCTTAAGCTGCTGAACATCAGTTCTGATCCACTGGGATGTTTTTCTTTCAGAATTGTCATCACATCCTTTTGGTTTATGGCAGCTGTCCATCTATCCAGTCATATTATTATCCATTCTCCACTAAAGTGTTTAGTATCAACATCAAAATTCACCATGCAAATCAATAACATATTGTTGTAATTACATTTCTCAGGCTGGAAAATCAAATTCTGTTTTCAGTGTTTGGCTGAAATGGCATAAGTATGCAAAGTCTATTGCTCAGATGGTCTACTGGTAGCAGATCTATTTTAAATATAGATCCGGATTTTGTTTCTGACTCTGCTTCTGCTTTGCTCTGCAGCCTTTGGCAAATCACATTGCCTCCATCTGTAAAAGCAGATGATAACTGATCAAAGGCACCATCTCTGACCGGTGTGTGTAATCACAGACTAAACTGAGGACAGATTTTGAAAATACACATAGACACAGCGAGGCAAAGAGTCAGCAGTGCTAATGCCTGAATGGGGGATGGATACAACATCTAGACTTGCTCATGAGTGTGTTTGGGGATACTATTCAGGCTGGGTATATTTTGTGCTTGAAGGAAGTATGATTTTGGCCTCCACTCCTGTTCCTTCCAACCTCACTCAATTTCCATGTTCTCTTATGAGGTTTTAAGATCTGAAGAGGATTTTCAAACTTCGAAATGTTCTGCTTCTGCTCCAGATGTTTTCCTGTTTTAATACTGTTGAGAGGTACCTTATTTTTGTAATTTAAAAAAACACCATCCAGGTCAACAACCATCCACCTGCATTCAGTGAAGAGAGAAAAACGATTGCCTCCTTTTAAATGTACTTCACATTTTCCCATCTGATCTTAGTACAAGGCTCAGGGCTTCCATTTGACCCTGTCCTGCTCACTTTATACTGAAGCGCTGTTGACCTGACCTCTTTGATATATCAATGTTGACAAACATGCAGTCTGACAAACAAGGTCCTGATCAGAGTCTTTCAGACACAGCAGCAGTACTTCAAACACTCTTCAAGCTGCTGTTCAGATGACTATGCTGCCAGAACACATTTAATTCTTTTATAAGGTAAATGGTGTACCAACAATTTAGAAATAAATCCTCAAAAAATAGAACTGAGATTTTATCAAAATGCATTTATTATTGTTTTGGCAAGTGCAGCTTTGAAACGTTATTTCAGCTGTAGCTTTACAAAGTAGCACATTTATCGGTATTGAACATAAGTGGTTTTATAATGTTGGATGAATGATATTGAAGAGTTGACTGAGGATGCTGTACCAAGCTAAACAGCATTTTAATACAAATGTCATTCTTTTTATTAATTATCTTTTTGCATAAAAATTCCCTCTTCTTATTTTCAATGCATACATACATTTCTTTTGACAGAAGCAAAAGCCATATATAAACTAGCTATTTGTTAGCTTCCTGGGCAGAAAAAACCACTGATTTCAGTTATTTAAAAGACAGGGATTAAGGAAACTGGATTGTTCAAATATGATCTGCAAATTAACTTTCAAATGTAGATATTATTTGTTGAGGAATTTTTATTTTATGTACTTTAAAAAATGAGATTTGTGAAATTATATTTGAAAAGAACATGCCTGGGATAAGCATTTCCTTCACCAATTTCAGCATGCATAAAATTATCTATATAGTAACCTTTGTTTTCTAAATATTTCATTTTAACAAAAGTTGCTGCAAGTTGTGCTTCAGTGAATTTCTGATTAGAGTACTTTCAAGGCAGATGTAAGATGCAGCAATTTTTTATTACTCAATAAAGCTCAGACAAACAAAAATTGATATAAATTTATGTTAATTATATAAAAAACAGGCCAAGAGTTGCACACTGCCACTGAATTTGGCAGTGTGCAACTCTTCCAATAATACCTTGGACCGTCCAAAAGAATTGCATTCTTCTAAAATGGATCATGCTTCATCAGCAAGCTACAGACTTCAAAAGATGTGATAGAATCTGAGCTCTTACTGTGAAACACAGTAATTGTTTCTTATTTCTTTCTCTAACATGCATTTAAGGAAGAGAAAAGAATGGTCTTTCACCATTTTTACGTTACCGAAATTCCTTCTTTTGTGCAGTGGCTGGAAGGATGGAAGAAATTCCAGAAACTATGTTTTCCTTTTAAGGATAAATCCTGCAGCACTCAAAAAACCACAGTTTTCTTTGAAGACTAGCAACCTGTGACAGACAAGGCTGATCTTTCACCTCCCTTCTACTTTCATTAACACATCACACTGTGGTCAGAGAGATCCTTAAGATGGAGAAGAGGACCTAAAAAACAAAAGCCCATTCCCACTGTATCTAGCACTAACTCTGAGTGAACCTGACGATTATAGGGAGTGTAATCAGGAAACAGGTGAGCACTGGGATGAGGTGAGCTCGTTCAAGGGATGCCAAAAGCGGCTCTTTTAAGAGAAGTACTAAGCAGGCTCCAGAACTTTATCTCCGTGAAACACAAAGCCTGTTGTATTTGACACTATCCACTTCCTTTGCCTGTGACAATTTATTGCTTACAACTCTGAAAAGTTCCACAGTCCTACAAGCCACTGCTGGATGGGGAAAGTGTGGAGGGACACCACCTGTCAAGTGAACATCAGAGATATCAGAGACTTTCTGTGTGGTTTCAGAGAATGTATGAATGATAGCACTGTAAGTGTGCAATCTAAAAAACCGTCACAGTACGAATTCTTTATGTCTTTCTTCCCTGATTTATGAAGTGACCAGAATGACGTCACTGAAGAACATGAATAAGTGGTAGTAATCTTTTGTCTCTTTTCTATTACTTTCTGTTATTTTGATATTTACTGCTGATGTTTTTGATATTTACTGCTGATATTTTTGATATTTACGACAACAAAAAACCCCAAAATCTTGAAGTTTTTTTATTATTTTTATTTTGCTTAATAGAAAAAAAATATAATTCAAGGCAATAATTTTAGTGATGTTAACACCATCATATGATCTGCTGGGATCTTCTTCTCATTTTGACTACTTTTGTAAGTCAAAAGGACTTTTGATTTCCACTACAGATAGAAATGTTTCCAGTTGTACACAAGAAACACATGTGTGAACCTAGAGAGTTTTGTTTACTTATGAAAAAAATGAATCTTAAAATTGGTGTGATAATAAATAAATGGCATTCAACCAAAAGTAAATATATACATATTCATCTTTGAGCATTTTTAAGCCTGCTTGGCACCAGAGACACTGCAAAAAACCACACCACCCTGAGATAGCTGTAGAAAAATCAGAAGCGTCTTAGTTTCTCAAAATTTGCTTCTATACATATACCAATTATTCATGTATTAGAAATGAATCAACAAAATAAAAAAAAAAAGAGTAATTAATTTCTTTTTTTCTGTAGGCAGCCACCAAAGTTGTGTTGTGCTCAATAATGGGTCTTAGTAGGTTTTTCTGTAGTTTAGATAAAGACCTGTGAAAACTATGTGCAGTGTTACTCACCTGAAAAAGTGTGAAATTAGCACATGGTCTCTTGATCTGCCTGTGGAAGCTCTTCTCAGACTTTATTTCCTTTCTGAGTGTCTCCCAGTTTCTGTCATTTAAAAGAGAATCTCTCTTTTACAGAATCTGTGAAAACCACGTCAACATGAAAACAGGTTATAGTCTCTCTCAGGGTAAGAAAGGGATTACCAGAGCCAGCATATTGTTTGAACAGGTTTTTAGCAAAAGATGTAGATTTATTGAAGTGAAATATTTGATGGAAATACGTCAATTTCACAGCTTTTACATAGAAAATTTAAAAAAGTTATTTTTTCTCTTGACGTTCAATGAGATAAAGTGAGCACTTTTTAAAGTTTTTGCTGTTTCACTGAACTGCATAGATTATTACATTTATTTTAATATTATAATATGTATGTACTGATATTTATCTCTTTATATTTTATGTGCACATTTAGTCTATATATTTAAAATTCACATGAAACAGAAAACTTTATCAAAGGGGATATTTCAATATTGCCAATTAGACTTTTGAGATAATTTTTAACATGCAAAACATTTTTGGAATGTCACGTTTTTGTTCCATTTGGAAGGAAGCCACTCAAAATGTTGCAAACCAATTAAGTTCTAAAATTATGTAAAATCTGAAAAAAAAAAAAGGTTTTTAATTTTGTGCATCTAGGTAAATGTCATTTCTTCGCAGGTAAAATCCTACCTCATTCTATTCATGCAAAGTGGTCTTGCTGAAGTGAAGTAGCTATGGAGGATGAATAAAAATTATACTGTCCCCAAACCCCTGCCCTTTGCCAGATGGAATTATTTTCGTTAGCTGTATAAAAGTCTGCCTTCTAGATCATAAAACCATGCTTTACACAGAGTGGACTGGAATAGTGGCTGTGATGGGGGTGATATTCATTACCTCTGTCTTCATTTGGGACACACAGAACAAGTAATGGCAAAGTTTGAGGCTATATTCCCTTTCCTGAGATTCTGCCCATGACAGCACAGGAATTCCTTTGATAAGCAAAGAAGAGGGTATGCCACTAAGGACTAGTGTCATGACTAAGCACTTTCTGAAGCAAAATTTCCCCCTGTGAGGATGGATGCTGTTGAGCCTGGTGAGGATAAATGAGGTAGATGGTGCAAGGAACAATATCATGCTCAAGTGGAGTAATTATGTAACAAACCATGAGAAGCTTTCACTAACATTCAGTAAATGAAGGGATAAATTAAACTACTGACACATAAAAATTTGTTTCTTTTCTTGCCATCTGGGAATCCACATATGAAAAGGTCTGAGACATTGTATACAGGGATTTATCTCAAAAAAATGATTCTTAAACAATTATCAAAAGGTCTTCTTTCACTAAAGACCTAATAATAATTTTAACTTAGTTTCTCAATATGAAGTTATTGAGACTATATATATTATTTAGGTAACTGTTTGAACCTTATACTGGGCCAGTTTTTCTGATGTTCTTCTAATGTTCCTAGAGGAACAAAAAACCCTCCAGAAGCTGGTTTAACATATGTTTAATATTTTTATAAAATAAAAATTAATGTTACTTTTTATGGCAATTCATTTCTAAAAACAATGTTCTGAAGAGTTATGAACAAATTTACAAATATATCCCGAAAGCTAGTGGTTTGAATCACATCCATCTTTTTCTTCTCACCGCGCATTTTCATGAGCTTTCTAACATGATCAGATATGCCGTAGAAAGCCACAGCATGACACTCTAAACACATATAATCTAAATGCTGCTCTTCCACTTGAACTAATGATGTACACGACTCTAGCAAACAAAGAATATTCATTTGCAATAAATCAAAAAGCATTGCACTTTACATAATTGCACATAAAATATATTAAGAGAAGCTATTAAGGTTGCAAAGTCAATCATTCAAAAATTTGAAAAACTCAGAATTAAAATTGCTCATGCAACCTTAATTTACTCTGTCAGTGTATGCATTATATAAAGATGTTAATAATATCATCATATTCCTTTTTCTCTCTTTTTTTTTTTTTTTCTACAGGACTTTTGCCTCATAAAATGGATAATGTTTTCTTACAAATAGCTATTCACTATACTCTTTTCCCATCATCATTCAGTGTGTGGTCTCTGGGACACATATATTTATTCAAGGCTCTTCTGAAGATGCAACAATGAACACCCTTCATGGCTTATCTAGAGTGTTTTTCATTCTCTTATACTTAACAAACAAGGGAATTTATGCCCCTGCAAAAACAACTGGGTTGGAATGAGATTCATGTAAACGGTACTTCCAAAATCGATGCTGAATTTGAGAGGTCTGTTGTCTGAATTATATTTTTTTCAAAAGAAACTTTAATTAGATAACATTTTGTGGATGGAAAGATTATTTTTATTTGCTGCACTTGTAGCTGTGAATTCTCAGTTTTTATTCCAAACAAGTTCTTGGGCCTCTAATCATCCAACGAAGAACCTGAAGAATGCACAGATAGTGATCTCACGAAAAAAGTCTTTTCTTGTCCAGGAACACAAAGAACCTCTACAGGGTAGTCACAGTCTCTGAGGTCAGGATTTGAATCCTGACAGTGTCAGCCCGTGTGATTGAATGGAGTTTTAAGTTAATCAGTTCACCTTGAAGGTAATACTCATGTATGCTCAGCTGCGTAGCCCTTCAGTATATTGTATTTAGCTGGGTACAAGGGGAGCTGCAGCACCTAGTTCACACATAGACACCTACATGTATCTGTCTTAATCTGCAAATTGAAATCCGCTCCAGTTCTCTTGCATAGTTCTAACCATGAGATTGTTCTGATTCTTTCTTCCCTTAACTTCCTTTCCTTCACTTTTACTACATACCTTCCAACTTCTACAATAAAGATGCTTTTCTATCCCTAAGGTAGATTTCTGAACATGATAATTTATTAATTAACAAAGCTTAGGTCATTAGAAAACAACATAATGACTGTTAATGTAGCTCACTTTTCATTTCACTGGAAATGGCTGGAAATCTTTTGCTTGATGCTGGCAGCAATTCCTATTTAACCTCTTTGTCCCTAACTAAATTTAGCCTTTGTAGAGACCTAGCCACATTTTGTCTTTCTGAGATTTTCTGTGAATGCCTTCCAGTTTTCTATTGAGATCCTTCTCCAACCTTCCTTTGACTCATTTATGCATCTCTCTTGTTCCTAATAATTTTCAATTCGTAACATTTCCCTGTTCTTTTGACTAAAATGACTCTTTCACCCGCTTGAATCAATCGGTTATCCCCTTCTTCATGTCACCCTGTCAGTCCTCATGTTCTAACAGTTCACCACTACTTTGGTTCAGAAGACAGTCTGAAGACAGACAGTCAAAATTGCCCCAGACTATATTCCTCTTGTAGTGACAATTAGAAACAAAAGCTTTCTGGATTTTGTGTCTTCCCAGGATTCAATGAGCTAATGGGGAAAGTGGCAGCAAGAATTGTCAATGTGTGGACTAAGACCGAGACTAAACTCTATGCTAGAAGGCTTTGCAAATGGCAAACTTGACACAGTCTGCAGCAGCCTAAAGTTACAATTTCAGGAAAAGTCCTACTCATCCACTGGCATAGTTGAGCACGCCCAGATTACCATGGAGAAGTGTGTTTTTCACCAGGCTAAAAATAAATCTGGAAAGATTTTCAAAAGGAAACAAATGCCACGCACTATTTTCCTGACATTGTCCTTCCTCCAAGTCTTATAGGATATATATTTTATTGTCTAAAACAGGTTCAAATTTTAGAATGTTTCTGGAATAGCATAATGGTTATGGCTGAAATCTGGCAAAGAAACTCAACTTTACTTATCCCATTAGGGAAAGATATTTCATCCCTGATAAATCAATAAAGTTATTGGCATGCAATGCTTTTTTTCATAGGTGTCCAGTTATTTTTCATAATATGCAGTACAATCCACCCCACTCATAATTACTGAACTTCAGTGTATATTCTTGACTTACAGGTAAATGAAAGCTAATTAAAATTGCCATCACTGTTACATTCCCTGCTAAACGTCTGATCCTATATCTTCTAAAATAATTTACTCTGAGGGCTTTAGCACATGGTCTTACATGTTCAAAAATCTTCCATCCAGAGGACAATGAAAACAGGGATGTGTGCTGAACTCTGATCTCCCTCTCTGATTTAAAGCTGTAAACCCAGAGGCATTAAAAGTAAGTTAATACTTGTTGAAAAAAAATTGAAAATGTGTTTAAAAGGTAATTAGTGAATAATTCCTTTAGTTACTTTGCTCTCTTCCTTTCTCATTGAACTTGACCCTGTTGTCTATAGGAAGCATTATAAATTTTGAAAGTCTCTCATGAATTGGACATTTTAATGAACTACTCACAGCAGTCACCTGTCAGTGGCCAGTTTATTGGAGAGAGTGAGTGAAAATTTATCTCTCTGCACAATATGTAACACTACTTTTCACAGAGACTTCGGCTAATTTAACTCTGCTGTTTTCTGAATTAACAAGGCTTGTCTTCAAACCTTTCGACATAGGAGCATTCTGTTCTGTTATTATTTTAGTGCTCGCCTTCCCACCCTCCCTCAGGACGTGCATTATTTAATCCATCTGGAGCCTTAGTAACCAAGTTCCCCTGCTCTCCCTGACCCCAGTGATTTATGTTTCATATTTCATGCTGTGGTTGGTCTTTTACCACTTATATTCCCTCTCCTTATCCTGGTCAATCTTTTTTTATTTTCCCTNNNGAGGAAGGATAAATATTTGACAAGTGGACTGTTTGTCATGCAAGCCCTAACACAGTTACAGTTAGGGAGGGGAATAATTCAATCTGCCAAGAGTTGAATGCTGATAGATCATTGGATGTTGCTAAGCCAGGGGTTGTGCCACTCATAATTTTTCCCACTGATACAACTGTTTTATGGAATATGACATACATCTTTAGATGTTAAATCATCCCTGGAATAATTTGTCTGTCAGGAATCAAAGTGAAAGGAAATAAAATCACCAGAGCACAGAGTTGTATTGCTAAATCTCATATTCCATAGAGGCTCACGTTTGCTCTTTAGTGTATGGTTGTATCTGTGTCTTTAAATAAAAAACAACACACACAGAGGGAAGAAAATCACGAAGGAAGCTGGAGTGGGGAGGCATTTGCATTGTGAATGTTGGATTCACAATCAGTCTTCCTTTGCTCTGTACCTTCCTTACTCCCCGTTCCTCATATCCTTCTTATCAGATTTCATGTTTAATGCCCAGACTGAACTCCCCGTCCTACACCCACAAATCTGACTGAACACAATAGCACTGATAAAGCGGAAGCAAATTTCTTCTATTAGTGACTGACAGCAATTTGAACAAAATGAAGTTGTACCATGATATCGTTATATATACAAGGTGCAAATAACCTAGTTTGAATAATCACAGCCTCTGTCCTTTTAAATGATTTTTCTCCCCCATTTAAAGGGAGGCCTTTGATGTGATAATATTAATTCCCTCTGTGCTCGGAGGAAGGAAAAAAAAAAAACTAGGAGAAGCGGAAATTAAATGAGTAATGCAATGTCAGTCAATCTTTTAAACCAGGGCCTTATTAACAGCTAATCATTTTGTCATTTTGTCGCTCAAAGTAATGAATTTGATAGGAGGAGAAGGGAATGTTTTATGTTTATTTTTATTAGTTTTAAACAGAAACAGTTGTGGAAATATTATATTATCAAGACTCGCAGCATTTAAGTGGTTTCTGTTCAGCATATCGCTATTTTTCTTTTCTGCCTGTATCTGATTGCCATAATTTTGAATAATCTGCTTGTCTTTCAAAAAAAAATTGAGAAGGATATTCATCTCAGGCATAGCACAGGGTTCCATCATTGGAGATGCATTAGGCTTTTGTTAGGTATTTCTTTACATCCTATTTATTCAGAAGTATCTAAGTAATTAATCGCTAGAAGGATAGTTATACAGCTGAAAAGAACAATATATGTGTCTCAGCTGCCAGCATCTGAAGACCAGAAAAATTACAGGGAAAAGACCATGAATAACTTTCTGTTTCTAAAAGTGTAACATATAGTTTTGTTGTATTTTAAAATACTGTAGGCTACAGCTACACATTAAACATGTACTAGTAGACTGCATTAAATATTTGTTGCTGAGGATGGATTCTCTATCGATGTCCCTGTAGCATTCTCCTTTGAAATGGCAGGGGTGACCTCTGAATTAGGACTCCAGAGGACTCTCAAATTAAGTACTTTGAATATGGTGCCATTATAAGGCTTGATCTAATGTTGATGGTAGTTTTTCATCAGCAAAAACTGCAATACTGGGCACACAGAGAACACAAGTATCCATAGCCTCCTATGGGGTTACAAACTTTGGATTGCCTCGATGTTGCCCTTCATATGCTTCCATTACATTTCTGTATTTATTTATTTTGTATTTTCTTGCTATATTCTAGCTTATTTGACACTTACATTTTAATGGCTGGAGAATGTACTGTGACTCTAGAGAAGTACAGAAAAAATAGTCCCTGATCTCGAGCTCAAGGCCAGCCTTGATTCACTGTGAGTTAACTTAGCAAGCAAATCAATACCTGGTAGCCTAGTGATACATCTGGTGATTTACTTACTCTTTGACTGAAAAGTAATTGAATGGGTTAGACTACATGTGAAAACACTTCTGTAATATTAGCATTGGTTCCATTTGATTTTTTTTTCCAAACATGAATGTATGGAAATTCTCTCCACCAGGATGGAAGCATTTCCTGCGCAGGGAGACACACATGACGGTGGATGAAGCCAACACTCCTTAAAGCCTAAACAGGAAATGCTGCTCTACTCAAATAATAAAAAGGTAGCTATAAACAGACCCAACTTCCAGACAGTTCACAAAGTGAGGGAATGCACCAACTGTTGAAATCCTCCACTGGCAGGAAAAAAGGTGTCTTACTAGCCACAATTTTGAGAAATAAAGTAAGAACAAAGTGATTTTTGAAAAACACTGAACCCAAGGTTATGCCTGGCTCCTGCTTGAGTCCTAGAGTCATCGTTTGTTCTCTGCTCTTAAGAATTCAGACATATCTAGGAGTATAATAAATGGATATATAGTAACTGTAACCACAGTAATTGTCGTCATACCTAACCAATCTGTGGCAAATATGAGATGAAACCTATTAGCTAAAAAATTGTTGAAAGAAACCCACATGAAATTGTTAGATCTTGCATTTTTGGTGGTCTAGGATTACACACAGGGTTCCCAAAGTTCAGCTGTCGTACATAAGTTTGGCTAAGCTGTGTTAATGAACCTTTGAATTGGAGTCCTAGGCTTGGCATAGTATTTGAGCAACTACACTTCCAGCTCTCTGGGTCAGCTGATATTCTTGTTGTCTTGTTTCAGAGATGTAGAAAACAGGAAGAGGAATATGAAATACTATCAGCGTAGGAATTTTGAATATGTTTAGTGAGTATAAACCATTATCTTATGGCAATGACTCTGCTGTTTTTCAGTGAAAGTATTACTCAGGAGTCTGTGCTAAATGATGATTCCTCTTTTTCATTAGCTTTACATATCTAAGTATCCTTTGTGCTATATAAGAAATGCCCTTCTGGGACCTGATTGCTGCCATTAGTCTGTTGATTCAGTTGATTGCTGCTTTAGGCTGTTCATTTAGTCTCTGCTCTCCTCAGAGAAGCTTGTCCAGAGAGTCTCGTAAAGCAGTTTCTCTTCAGAAGAGAAAAACCTTCAAAGCATTACCAGAGATATTATTTTCTTTCTGCTTGTGTGGGGCAAAGACATCAAAGAAGTAGCTGGATCCATAAGCTACAGAATATTCAGAAAATACATACATTTTGCAAATTTCTCTATAATTAGTTGGAAACGAAATTTTGGTATTGAAGACAGAAAGAGTAGTTGCAGAATCACAGAATAATTTAGATTGCAAAGGACATCTGGAGGTTGCCTAAGGGTCAGTGTGAATCAGGTGGCTCAGGGCTGTGTCCAGCCAAATTCTGTGGATGGAGGCTCCACAGTCTAATCAGTCACTCATCATTCCAACCCTTAAGACTGAATCCAAATTTTTAGCAGCTGAAACCAAAAAATACATTGAGAATGAATTTTTTTCATGAATTAAATTCTTCTAAAGAACATTTTCTTTTTTTAATCAAAAAGTTTTTTCAGATCCAAGTGTTTCTGATAGTCTTGGTCTACATTTTGAACATTTATGCTTCAATTTTATGGAACAATCAGAAGAGCTCACTTTTTCACTGATTTTAAATACTTCTGGGGAAAAGAAACTTCAGCTATCTTTCTGTTTTAAAAGAATTGCAAAGGTACTACCTGTCTCTGAAAAGACATCTATGAAATATCATTGTTCAAATTCAGTTGGAATTTGGGATAAAGATACCTGAAGTATGAAATGTTTCTCAGCTAAGGGAGTCCACATTCTTCTCTTGAATATTCTTTTATCATATACACATTTTCCATTTGCTATTAGAAAATCACATATCTTGATACACATTAAAAAATGTGTATTTGTTGCAAATATTCAGTGCATTCTTATGAATAGAACCAGTTTACTACACATGCAAACTCTGTCTCTCTGCAAATAAGAAGTCATCATTAAAAATGCTATTACAAATAAAATATGAAATGTGAGGGATCATGAAGTATAAAATTCTTCACTAATTTACACATTTCTCTGTCCTTCACAATAAAGCCTGGGGTTTTTTTCCTCAAAATACTGTATCTCAGAACTACAATTCTTATTCTTGCCCTAATCTCTTCCTCACATTTAAAGATGGCTGAACTCATCACTACATAGAAATTTGGCTTGAAAATTTTCTAGTCAGGAGGCAAAAAACTTCAAAAACTGAGGACAGCAACTGGAACACAATTTTTTGTGTATTTATAATTGCAGATTTCTATAATTAATAATAAAAGCCGTGCTGCAGAAGGGAACCTGGGGGTCCTGATTGACAGAAAGTTGAATATGAGTCAGGAGTGTGTTCTGGGGTGTCTCAGGCACAGCACCACCAGCTAGTCAAGGGAGGGGATTGCCCTGCTCAGTTTTGTACTAGTGCAGCCTCTCCTCTAGTGCTGTGTGCAGTTTTGGGCACCACAATATAAAAAAGATATTAAACTATTAGAGAGTGTCCAAATGACGGCAATGAAGATGGTGAAGGGCCTTGAGGGGAAGCCGAATGAGGAGCAGCTGCAGTCGCTTGGTCTGCTCAGCCTGGAGGAGACTGAAAGGAGACCTCATCCCAGTCTACAATTTTCTCATGAGGTGAAGAGGAGGGGAAGACACTGATCTCTTCTCTATGGTGAGCAGTGACAGGACCTGAGGGAATGGCCTGAAGTTGTGTCAGGGGAGGTTTAGGTTGGAAATTAGAAAAAGGTTCTTCACCCAGAGGATGGTTGGACACCTGAACAGGCTCCCCAGGGGAGTGGTCACAGCACCAACCTGACAGAGTTCAAGAAGCATTTGGACACTGCTCTCAGGCACACAGTGTGACTCTTGGGATGTCCTGTGCAGGGCCAGGAGTTGGACTAGATAATCTTTCTGGGTCCCTTCTAACTCAGCTGATTCTGTGATTCTGTAATTTGTCCAAACTTGCACACTCTTTCACAAGAGTTCCTATAGTTTTATAATTTTTTAAGCTATTTCTGATCTATACCATTGTATACCATTTTACATCTTGATTCCTTAAGATTTTCCATCTGAAAGACAGGAAGGAGCACCTTTTACAGAATATAATATTATTTATTAATATTACATATTTTTCATAAAATTCTTATCATTTTCTCTGTGTGTATCAATACCAATATAGTTTTCAATATTAATATCCATTTAAATATAAAGAGCGAGGTGTATGTGTAAAGAAAGTAATCTGTGAGCAATGATATACACTTATGAGAACACTAGAGGAGCAAAACTCTTCAGAACATATGCAAGGATAAAAGCTGATATAGTTGAAGGGATAGTATTTTTTTTTTTGATATGGAAAAGCATCACCATTTTACTAATTTATTGCAGAATTATGATCTGAATAACTTGTACTAAAGCCAGCCACAAGTAGATATATTTGGCAGACAGGATTGAAAAACATCATTGTAGAGAGCTAGGGCTATAATGTAGGGTATAGAATTCATCTCACCTCCTGAACCATTGTGTCAATAAAGTGTGAAACAAAACATCCCCAAAACTTCTAGGCCACGAATTTTTAAAATAGGAGCCTAAATTTAGTTCCTTAAAGTCTATCCGTAGATACACAAATAAATGACCTGTTTTATTAAAAAAAAATTTGAGCTCACAAAACCTTCAATCTCAACAAGGGTTTTTGGATACTCTGTAGTTCTGAAAATCAGGCCATTTCTTTATAAGACTGAATATTTGTTTTAGGAACTTAAATTCAGGTTTTGAAAATCTTAGTCATTGATCCAAGTTTGTTTCACATGGAAATCAATACAAGTTTTGTCTCTGTTTTAAATGTGAGTATGAGTAAATACTTCACTAAAATATAAATCTATTCATAGCAGCATAATACATAGCTTGTGCAAATTTGAAGTCAGGCTATTGTCTTGTGGGCATGTGGCTGAAATGTAGAGGCTGATAAATCATAAAACCAATTGGGCTTTCTCCCGATAACTGGACACACTGTAAATGCCCAAAAGATAAAATATAGACTTCGCTGTAATTTTTTTCTAATACTCTGAATAAATAATATTACATGGAAAGTCACAGAATGCCCCCAATATAATAGAGAATAATATTTCAAAATCCATATTCCCTGAATATGCTTTGTTTAGTCATTCAGATCATCAATATGGATGACTTTCTGTACAGAGTTATTAAAAGAGTATTTTTTCCCATATTTCAAAAAATACTAACATTTTCAAGGCATGGAGTGTAATAAAGTTTGTCATGCAAAATGTCTCCAGATTGTTCCCAATAAAATCAAACCCTAAAGATCCTAATTTAGGAGAGAAAAGATCTGAGGAATCATAATGGCTATACATATACGTTGTTTAAAAGCAACCCCTCTGTTTTGTGAAATGTATTTATTCTATAGAGTAGTAAATCATGCTGTTTTTTCTTTATAGTGTAAAAAATATCAGCATGAAATGAGGAGGGAGAAATAACAACAATCTAGTTATTTTATGTATCTCCAGATATACCTTCCGCAAGCCCAGGTCTTCATCCATGTTATTCTCTGGCAAACAGGAGAGAGGGACTCATACCTATCTTAATTAAATGCTTCTAAGGCTCTCAGAGTTGGAGTACTACTTTTTCCTTGAGAATTATTATTGGAAACACAGGTGCTTAAAATTCCCTGTTGCACCTTTGTCATGTTCAAGAGACTCAGCTTTGTAGTTCGAGCAGTTTCAGTAAGAACTGTATTTTGTGTGCCCCGAAAGGTTGCTATGCTGATAGGCTATTTGGAGCTGATTACTTCTTATTTCAATAAAACTGTTACATCCTTCAAAACCAAAGCAAAATCCAATGACCTGAGATACTAGTTTTAACCATATTCATATTTTTTTTTTCCTATGAACACATGCAAGTAATTTCTGTAAATAAAATTGTTACGTTCCAAGAATGAAAAGACACATAGTCTTCCAGTAATGTGATATGGTGTGGTACCTCTAAAAGGTTTCAACTGCTGTCTGAAAACAATACATGCGATTATATTTATATTTAATAGCAGAAATGTGGACTTAAGTTTATGACATTCAGAATATTTAAATGGGTTCAGGGAAAAAAATTGTAACTTCTATGGTTCAAAATTTTAAATAAAATACCTACTAGTCTGCTATCAGCATTGTTTTATTGCCGTTCTGTGTGATATCAGTTTGGGTGTGTCTAAGTAGAAGTTGTCTTTTACTGTTGTTAATCTATTTTACTAGTGCATGTAATTGAGTAGAATTTCACCTTAGATCACTGTTCTAATGAAAAAATAATGCAGTATCTTATACATGTAATTAAACAAGCAATAGCCGCATACATCTTTACGTTCTACATTTTATTGACAAATAGGATTATGTTATATAGATCATTTTCTGGAGAACCCCTGACATAAAAATATGGCATCCTCTAACAAGTTCATCAAGAGCTCAGAAAACAGCCTATCTCTCATTAAAAGCAGATTTAGGATTTCTCCTTTTCTTCAGTCTATGTTAGACCAGAAGAGAAGTGATTTTACAGAGTGAGGACTGCAGAGACAAACAGGCAAGCACACAAGGCTGACTTGCTGACTACTAGGCAGCTTCTCAAACAGTCACTTCCTCACAGGCTGTAAAGGAATTCTGAAACAGACACTTGCCAATGAGCAAAATGAAGACGAGGCAGATTACCCATCTTAGAAGTGGATGATATTTTGTTTTCATTTCTATATTTAGTACTGTCCCAAAGGGCTGTGTCTGTGCTTGTAAATAAAATGATTGGGTGTCTGTCCTCGGATCCCCAGGGGCACGTGACACAGCACAGCTCATGTCCATATGATTGAAGTCTCATAATCTCAAAAAAACAAAGAAACATCGTTCACACTGAATCTTGGTAACATTTTCTGAATTATTCAGTCCTTTGAGTGTGCCTAAGTGCTGTCTGGAAAGATTCAAGTCCGACCAAGGCTTAATGGTTTAATAGCACAATGGCATCTAATCTGAATTTAGTGTATTCATCAATACACACAGCTCACAACTTGCAAACAGATTCACACAGGAAAAGCCTTACAACATGGTGAATAAGTTCAGAAACTTTCTGAGGACTAAACTGCATATGCTATGTATGGGGAACTGAATATAGGTGTCAATGGCAATCTACATGTCCCTCTTTTCTGTGCAGTGCATAGCCATGCAGGGAAAAGAAAAATGAATATTTTTCTGTGTGTTGAGCAGTCGTGATGTGTGGTTTCAAACTTGCTCTTCTTAGTCTTGCTCCACAGTGATATGTTTTATATTAGTTGGTAGCTAATTGCTTTACAACCAGCAATGAATACTTGCAGATCTAGGTTAGATTTCAAGAATTAAACTGATTAAAAAATTTCAAAAATCCATTAGATTGATTAGATGGCAGCTTGATCAGTTAGAAATGTAGTGCTGTGATTTTTTAAATTTTAAATAACTATTTTTTTATTTAAAGCATTAGTACACAGAGAAAAATTGCATCGTAATGTTGAATTCAGGGAGGCTTTTAGATAACTTTCCTAGAAATATTCTTGCCACATAAGAGAGACTGTGACACACACAGGTGACATAGTTGCTTTTGGTACTCTCTGTGACATAATGAATGAGGCAAGAAGCCAAGTTCTTCCAGCAAAATTGGATGTACTAATAGCCTAGCATAAGACCCCTCATTATTTTCCTTGATGTGATCGCTAAGTCATGATATGATCCATTTAAAATGTGATCTTCCAGAAACTGCTTTAATTCTGTGCATCTTTATATCCTGAACTTTGGATGAAACTTGCTTTCTGTCATAGCAAGCTGCATGTGCCATCATCTCCTTGTAGACATTTAATCCAGCAATTCTTATTAGGCTTCTTGAAGGGCCAGGAAGCTTGTGTTCACATAGACAGCAAATTCTTTCCTTATCAATCACTCCTCCAAGCTTTTTGTAACTGCTTTGGCTAGGAGATGACCCAAATGAACAACACCTGAAGATTCTACTAGCTCTTCTTTCTCTGACGTACAGGGAAGATTTATAATCTGTTTCGCAAAGAAGGAGGAGCTCCAAAGACTTACCAACACGTACTAGAGCTACAAAGGCTAAGTCCTTTAAAAACACCAAGCCTCCAACTTAGTCTCAATGAACCCACCAAAGCTTTTGATGGACTTTTAGTACAGTTTGCCAGAGTAAAGAGATACCTCTTCACTATGGTGACACAAAGAATTTAAAGAAACATGCTGTATAAGCTAATGTGATTAACAGGTAATAAGATGTTTTCTGAAAAATCATCTACTCTGAGAGTGCTCTTCAGCCTCACTTGTAAGGTGGCAATTTGCACAGCAATGTGTACCACTGATCAGCTGTTCTTGTCTCCCTTTGTTGTTACCAATATGTTCCCATATACTGCTAATGCCTACTCCTCATGACTTCACTTATATCATGAGGGACAGGGAAAGGCCTACTCCACTTTGCTCTTTTTCAAGCAACATTGAGAGACTTTTGGGTGTGTACTGAAGACACTTTTTACCCTAAGCGTTCCTCAGAGTGATATTTACATTAAACACCACTGATTTCCAGCAGCTTGTTGCTGTTCTCTTCATAATTTTCATAAAATTGTAGAATATCCAGAGTTGAAAGGTGGCCACTAGGATCATCAAAGTCCAATTCCTCTGAACAGTCACCCTGGGAATAATGTATAATTTGAGTAAAAGTGTCCAAATTCCTGAATAAATCACCACCACTTGGAAAAGTTCCTTGTGTCTAAAATGAACTTTTGTGCAGCTGTAGATTTCATGCTGGATGTTTTAACCATATTTTCCTTTGGACAGTATACATGACCTTTGGGTTTAATAAACACACTTCGAACTTTGTGAAGAGACACTTGAAAGTTAAATGCTGAGATATCGACGACCCACTGCCTCCTTCTGCCAGCTCTCACTTATACCTCTGCCAATTAAGTCCACAGTATTTCAGGCTAAAATCTATTTTACAGTTTGAATAGCATTCATCTTCACTTATTGTCACACTCGCCAACTGAAATTACCTAGTGAATTCCTAGTGGACTTCACAGAATCTTTTATGTTCAAACACACTTATCTTTTTATCTCTTTTTACCTGTTCCCGGATGTTTACGCTACAAAACCAAAACTAAACAAAACTACTTTCTTCTTTTTTTTTTTTTTTTTTAATTTCAATGCTTTGTCTTCCTTGACTTCTCTGTAGTAGTGTTGTCAAATAAAACTAGACTACTAGATTTTATAAAATTATCTTCAGAGTTCAGAGGAACAACTGTAACCCTGCTGGAGAGAGCAATGTGCAGTTAAGCACCTAGGAATAGTTGATATACAATGCCATGAGCCATTAGCTTTGGCAGCATAACTGAGTGAAGAAATTCTGTCTCTCTTTGTGCCTGTTCCCAACTGGTCATTCCTATCCCTGGAGCTTCTGAATCTGGAATATTTGATTTTCCTTGGTTTACAGTGCAGGAGCCTAGAGATAACATATTGAGATGGGAAACAGGAGAGAAGGAATCATTAGTACAAAGTAAAAGCAAAATTCATGTACAAATCTACAAAATTAGACATTATTTCTGTACACGATACACTAAGTGCTCCACAAGACGGAATTTAAAACATAACAAGGGTTTCTCGTCAGTTATGCTGCAGGCTTCTGTTACTCTTTCTGTGTGCAGATTGATCTAGGCTAGAGATGGGGATGATGAGAGAAATACATTGGAATGAAATTTGAATGAATGACCTGGTCACTTGGTTGGCCAGAGATATCTGCTTCTTCTTTTTATTTTTAATTTTTTATTATTTTCTGGTGGTAGGGGTCAGAACATCATGTTTCTTTGCTTTAATGAAACTGGGGTATATGACATCTCCGACTTGCTGATTTGCCTTACCGATCAGCCCTTGTGAGAGTGTGTGTGCACACGCATGCATCCTCTGCGTGTCACAGCACTTCATTAACTTCTGACTTCATTAGAGGCTGGGTTAAAAAGTATGATGTGCTACAAATGGAGCACCTTTATTCAAATATGTGACCTTCATGCTTTCTGATTTATTAGTGCAATATGGTATAGGGCAATATCACCTAAACATAGTGTATTTATCAAACACATCTTTCCAGTAACTTGTGATGAACGTTAAAAAAGAATGCACATCTTTCATATGAAGCCTCTGATACCCAGGCACAAGATTTTAAATACCATTGGTAAAAGTACAGTGGATTCTACTATGCCAGAGCAATTTCTTCTCCCCAAATATTATTGCATAGTAACTATTTTGCCCTCACATTTTCTTAGCAGTAAATTTCTGCTTGAAGTATTTTGAATCTTAAATTTTGCGTTGGATATTTTTTTATTGTTCTCCCAGTGATGAATATAATAAGTAGTTTCCACTCCTCTGTGATAATGTAAAAATACAATGTTGTATCACATGGCATTTTTCCTGATGCTAATTAACTAAAAGTCCTCATAAGGCTAGTATGGCTTTTCATTAATGGAGAAAGTTCACATCTTTTATATACACCATTTACAATACTTTGGCATAATTAAAACTCTTAATTATAAAAACAGAAAAAAGCAGTATTTTAAGATCAATCAATCATAGTATATGGAAAAATGTAAAGTAACTTCCTAATAAATTTCAGTCAACTTAAGACTAGTAATGACTTCAGTACTTCTTTTTACCTTAGAACACTGTTCTAATAATTTTATTTTTTTTAATTATAGGATTTCTGATTTCTGATTCATGCTTAGTGTTTGACATTTCAGAGTTGTATTTCTTGTAAATTACCAACATTATAACAAAATATTTTCTGCTCTTCAGATGACAGTTTCCACCTTACAGTGGACGTATCTTAATTACTAATTGCTGTTGAGACCTTTACATGCTAAGCCACAGACCTATCAGACTTCACTCTGGCTTTTGCTATATTTATAAATAATGTTTGGCATATTTCTGACATCAGTTTCTCATTTGCAGCATAAACTAATAACGTAAGATGGAATGGAAAGACACAGAGATAATCCTCACTGACCCTTGGGGTCATCTTCTGCTTTGCTATAGAGATGAAAAGAAATGAGCTGCAGCTCAGCCTTTTAAATTAACAGCAAAAGATATCAAATCCTTAAACCATTTAACAACTTAATTTGACTTGGTTTTGTTTTTCTTTTATTTCTTGTGGGAGAAGGAAATGGGAAAGCCTGATTAGAGAGGGGTTCCAATTCTATCAGTCTTTGAACTAACATTTGGAAGAGTGAGCTCACTTAATATTTAAATCATTTTACTATATATTCAGCCAGTTTACATATACTGCAATGTGTCAATAGAATCATTCTCTAATAAATGTGATGCATGCTACAGTTTAGCTCTAGATAGGATGTTTTTTTAGAACAGTGATAATATTAGTATTGCTAATGCCTTCAATCTTTTAGATTCCTCTGCTTTTCCTACGGACTCTTAAATACAACTAATGAAGCACCCAGCAATGCAACCACAGGAAATTGGTATTTTATTGAAAGATACTTTTCAATCTATTCATTTTTTCAGCCTTTTCACTGAGTCTTGGTTATGATTTAAGTAGCTAAAAGTGTAGTTCTTTCTTCTCCTATCAGCTATTGTTATTATTGTTGCCCTGGGATACTACTATGATGATGATAATTGAAATTGCTCTATTTTTTCAATTTTAGTATGCAGTGAAAACATATTTTTGGATCCAGCATAATCATTGCTACACAGCGTTAGATTATTTTGTCACCAGTTTAGGATTGCTTTTGACTTCATTATAAAATCTGACAGGAAAATAAGATGGATTACATGGCTACCAGCTGAGCAAAAGTTTAAATTACTTTTTTTCATCCTAGGGAATAAAGCTTCCTCTCCTTCCAAATTAAAAAAACAAAAAAACAACAAAAAAAAAAAACCCCAAAAAACCCCACCAGTATCTGATGTAACAAAAATATGAATAACAGTGATAAAAGTAGTTAAAATAAATTCTGCTTTGCATCTAGCAGGAGATGTCACAGTGGTGTGAGTTTCTAGCACAAAAGAAAGTCAGGTTTGAATATTGATCTTTTGAAGCTCCATTAGCTATATGTTGAGCATTGCTGACATCACAGATTGATGTCTCTTTAAACTGTGTCTCAAATTTAATCACTTGGGGAAACCAGCTATTGACTTTGGATGTTTGTGCTGTTCAGCCACTGGAGAATGCTTTCTTACTATCCCTCTCTCCCTTTGTCCATCTGTTTGTCTGCGTCTCTCTTGAATGCATGCACATGCACACACACACATGCTTGTCCCTTTTTGTTAGGGAACATTGTCATTATTTTCTGTGTAACTATAGCCTGCCATAGTCACACTTACGCTTCCTTATTACATCTGTACATTAGAACATGTTGGTCATGATGTTCGCAGTGAGGCAAAGCACTTCTTACTGATTTAGGGTATTGAGACAGTATCCAGGAAGGTCTAAAGAGATGAGCATCATCTAGTCTGTGGAGACCTTCATTTCACCTTATAAAGAGAGGCAACCACAACAGCCTCCAGAAAAGTGCTGTAGGAATCAATAAAGACAAAGAAACCAAAGCCTTTCTGTGGTGCTGGTGGTAGTGATGTGTGTCTGCATGTGTGCGTGCCTGTATGCCTAAGGATGAAGAAAGATGGGTTCCGATGAAAAGAAATGCAAATTTTCAAGGCATTGATCAGCACTCATCTCCATTCAACCTCATGCCCTCTGCTACATCAATACATTGGAAACATAATTTGTATCAGCAGTTGTTTCTTTAATTAAGATCTCTCCCAAATCTTTTTCATTGATTCATGTCATTAACTTATTGATCAGCTTGCTTATGCTGAGGTGGTAGTTTTGCTAAGAGAGGGTGTCTCTCTCAGTTCATGATGCTGGTTCACTACAAACATCTTCCTGGCAACGAGTGGGTAAATTGGAGTTCACACAGCTTTGGTACTGAGGCTTTCCTGGGGCAAGAACAAAACCAAAAAAAACCCACAAAAATAATGGATTGCCATCTCAGGATTTTGAAAACCTGCCAAAAAAAATAGTAGCAGAAAGTTTTATATTTAAAACCTCACTGAAGAAATAATCACCCTAAAGACAACATGCAGAAAACATTATAGCCATGGGGGCATATGGCCTATCCAGTCCCCGTATGTTGATGGCTAATAACCAGGAACTAAATGATAGAATTTAAGCTGAAATGTAACATACATTTAGAAATTAATGACAAGTAACTGATGCCTCATTTAATCAAATAGTTGGTAAAAAATGTGATAATCAAGGCAGGGTGAGGTTAAGGCTACGTGAAATCTGAAAAAGGAAAGTTCCACAAGTATTTCATTGTAATTCTGCATATTTCATCTGTTCACATAATCTCTTTATGTCATTTCATCATAAATACTGTATCAAACAGGAGTACTGTTCAGTATGCTGATAGATACAGAATTTCATAGGAATGCTCATGGTCTAAAATTGAGTATTTGTATAGGAACTTGCCTCAAGCAGAAAAAAAAGCAAACTGTATCACCTCTGTCTTCTTAGATAATCAACTAGTTGAAGTAGCAAAAATGTCATGTAGTTATGAATGGCTTATGCAAAATTCTCAGATGAAGAATTATTCAATGAAATTTTTTAGATCTAAGGTTCTTCCCTGTCTCATACAGACTTCATGATGTCTTTCTAAAACTGCAGGGAAGTACAATGACTTTTAGAAATATTGTGCTGGGAGGTTCAACAGGCTCCAGACAAGCAAGAAGGAAGAGAGCATCAGTGAACTGGTTCCTCTAACCCTAATTTCCAGATGGAACAGCCCAGGAACAGATAATCTGCACATGGCACTCATTACAGAGCTATGCCTAATACGTAACCTTTGGGGAACGCTTTAACCTCAGCGAAATACTTTCGAATATTCAAGGTGACCAGTCAAGGAATGGCTAAACTGACTAGTTTGTTGGGTTAAAGAAGCACAGTGTAGCACAGTGGTGGGTGGACTGCTGGGACAGATGTGTGAGAATTTGGGACATATGGTGTCAATAGTAGTGAGTAAAGATATTACTGACAGAAACCATTATCAAAGAAGAGATTCAGGAGCTGATGATTTTCCTCATGAACAAATGTATTAAAATTAACACAAATACAATTAATAAAACAATTTCTCATGTTTCTTAGGCAACTAGCATTTGAACCAAATTTATTTTCTGTGAAAAAATGTGTCTTGAGAGTCCAGATACTGCTTTCAAAAGTAATACTTCTCAAGGCTAACGGTGAATTATATACTCTAAACTCACACAAGGCACAATTCATTGCTGATAGGCCCTCATAGTCTGGACACTCTCTTTCAAATCTGCTTCAGCAAGATAAATTGTAAGACACTGAAGAACAGTTTAGCAATAACAGTGTGTATCTCTTTAGAGTCTGATAGAAATACAGTGAAATGAGTGCTGTTTTGCATTAAGGTCCCTTAGATACCTATTCTTTTTTGATTTAATGAGCACCAAACTTTAAATTATTACTATTTGTTCTCAGAAAATTTAGTCAGCTGTACCATATAATTTTCATAAAATTACATTATGGCCTTCCCAGAAACGACATTCATCTCAGGTGATACAAAGGGCCGTGCACCCCTACCAAAGTGGCAAAGGACATGTAAAACGAGGGAGATATAAAAACTATATGGACGTAAAAGTGTGACTAACTGAAAAAAATCAAGCATGTAAGCTAAAACTGACCTTCTGTGGCTTTGAATAATACAACCTGCATTTGTACAGGATATGGCTTTCACAAATAATGTGTTCTCCCTTGAAAGCTTCCACAGCAGCCATATCTAACCACATGAATATTCATATAGTTATATTAGTAAAATGGGGAAAATATGGCCTGTATTTCTCAGAACTCTGATTTCCCTCTAAAATATGTATTTATTTGAAGATACCTATCCTTGCCATGACAGATCAGTATCTGCAACCATCTCTAGAGGTCCAGAAGCAGCAATACCCAAACCCAGGCCTGTGTATCTGAGGCTGAGGAGTCACAAGGTAACCAGAAGTTGTGTTGATTTTGCCCGCGCAACTTCCATGGGGATTAAAAACCGTAAGGCTTTTGCTGCACTTCTAACCCTGTTCTCTGTTCCTAGCTGCACTTTTCTGTGTGGAGCTAGCAGGGAAGCAATAAGGAGTAAGCTGGGAAAGCCACAAGGAGTAAGCTGGGAAAGCCACAGACCACAAGACAGGTGGCAGCTGTCTTCTTCTTGGTCACTAAATGGAAGAATGGGTGAGAGCACACCCAAATTCAAACAGTTTCGAGAACATGAATATATCTGGTGTGAGACAAACAGACAGAATTCATGGCGGCCTTCTTTGTACAGAACAAAAAAGTCCAAAACCAGCTTGTAACTTCTTCTGCTCTTCGAAAAATGTATCTGAGGAACGGTAACCTGGTGAGAAATAAGCAGCCAGAGATGTTCTGAACATACTGTGTTCAGTGTAGCAATTTGCACCGTAATTCAGTTTCAGATATTATCAGTAGGCGACTGGTTTTCTTGTTGTTTTCTTTTGGATATCTTGCCTTCCAAAAAAAGCAAAGGAGTGGTTTAGAATTGTGGGATATGAAATTAAGATGAATGTTGTGGTCAAAATGATCAGGAGTGAAATAGTTGTGTTTTTTCCTTGGCTAGGATGAGCGCTAAATCTGACTTAAATTCAGTCATTTATCCTACTTGAGTTAAATCTTTACAGTAAATTTTAGAATAGGTGAATGAGGCATTGAGATGCGCTTGCCAGAGCTTTCAGGTGAAGTTTTGGAAACTTACTTCAATGTATGCAGTATTTGACTATTATTTTAGTTAGCCTGCAAATAACGTAAAACAAGATTTGATCAAATTATGCTAATTCACATTGTCAAGGTTGTTTTCGGAATGGGTGAAATCCGGGCAGAGAATCCATCAAAACTAATTTTTCTAATTGGTGGATTCTCCTCTGCAATCTGAAGTAAGAGTGAACAGGAATCACAGTTTTCATTAGGCTGCTTTCTAGTCCATTTAGATAATTTGATATTTGAGCTGCGTGTGGTCAAGACCTTACATTCTGACACAAAGTTCAGCTAAAAAGGAGAAAACATGAGAAATTACTTACTTAGAGACTCATGGAATATAGTAAGAAAAAAAAAACCTGACTGAAAATCCTTTTAGGTGATGGTTAAACTGTTCACTATCTGTCTGATTTTAGTATTTTGGACATACAGGAAATTTTATACTCTTTACAGGATAGCCTAATTTGCAGGCTCTGCAGGATAGTCCTCTCAGATGGAGAGGTACTAATTCTGATGGGCAGAAGAATGCTCAAGTAGGAGGGCATTTGCTTGCTTCAGTTTACTGCACTTGCAGACTTATTTGCAAAAGTTTTCACAGAAACAAGTTCATATAAGAAAAATGAGAGTGAAATTTTTCTGAAGTGAGAGCACTCATTCCAAAAGACAGGATGGCATTTCAGGGGAAAAGTGCAACTTCATTGCAAGAACTTCCATTTATAAAGTTCCTGTGGGCAACTCTTTGTCCTGTTGTTCCTTCTATAGGAAATATTTTTGTCTGTGATTTAAATGTGTTGCATCTTATTTTTTAAATTGGCAATTATTTTTCTTTCTACAGCCTCTCAAGTTTACTACCAGTAACTTGAACAGCTCTGACTTTTATTAATTTTTATTATTTACTGTTTTTCTTGTTAATATACTCATAATAACATGTTAAAAGGAACAGAAACCTGAAAGGTCAGCTTGTAAAATTGACAGATGTCCACAGCAATACTATAATGGATAAAATTTATCATGTATGCAAGCCTCTCAGAGACATCTTTTGCTGAAAAATTAAAACCCCCACATTGTACTCAGTAGGCTGAGGCATAAAATATGGACACTGCCTCTCTGGCCTTCCTGTGAGCTCTCCTTCTTGTAAGCTCTGGAAGGTGCTATAAATTCTCTCTGGAGCCTTCTCTTCTTCAGGCTGAACAGCCCTAGTTGTCTCAGCCTGTTTTCACAGGAGATGTGCTCCAGCCCTTTGATCAAATTAGTGGCTCTACTCTGGACTTATTTCAATAAGTTTCTCCTTTTTTATATTTTGAAATACCCTTTCTGAATTTTTGGTACTATTATTATAGCCTCCCGATTACGTATTTGTCTTATTTTTGCTCTTTTTTTCTCTTTTTGCCCCTTTATTCTTAGTATTAGAAGACATACACCCATAAAATCAAACTTATGGCTAGTATTATCCACCCTATATTTATATTGGAAACCTAGCAAAACACTGGGAACATGCTATTAGAGCTCCTGGTGTGTAAATTAATGTTAAGTATTGTATGGTTGTGTTCATTTGAACTGAATACAGAATAAAATAGGCTATTGTTTTTATAAGAAGAAATTAAAATGTAGGAAAAATTACTGGACAATTGAGGCATATGCTGTGACCATTCAGCCGGGGTTTTCTTGTAGGAAGATTTTATTTTGTGAACATTGATATCATCCTTTAAAGTACTGACAATAATTTCAGAGAAGAGGGGCTTTAATGTTTTTGAATCAATGGAATTTATAAAGATATGACTCCCTTTGAAATTCCATATTGACTTTTCTGGAAGTTTAGTCTGTATTTTATTGGGAACTGGGAGCAGTTGAGAAGATTGATTAATTTTGGGGTAGCTGACACTGCCCCAGAAGAACTGTAACCAGAAAGGCAGAAAGGCTGGCATTCATCTCAGCTAACTTAGATGTTCACAGCATAGACCTCGACTCCGAGTTGTCTAGATTTCATTCAAGTCAGTTCTTTACAGTCACTCTGTATAAACCATAAAGAGAATTTAAACTACTAGTTTCAACATAGGTGTCTATGAGCGTTTAAAGGTAATACCCTCTGAGAACATACTACATGTTGCGGGTGCTGGAAGTTTAGTAGAATGCAAGGGGTCACTGGAAAAATTGATAAACTAAAAATCTTTGAAGGATTAGTAAAAACATGGACACCACTTCTGGTTCAGGAAATCTCTAAAATGCAAGCTTTTAAGGGCTGAGAGAGTGCTTGTAATTGCATCTTTAAAAACTTATTTTGTTTTCATGCTCCTCCTTAGCCAACCACTTATTGCCATTGGCAGGGACAGGATAGTGTGTGCTGAGATGCACCTTTGCTTTTTTTATTACATTGCTATAATAATAGTAGTAAGGGCTTTTTAACTGTAAAATTATCTTTCTGTGGGCTACAAGACTTTTCTCTCTTGAGAAAATATCTGTCAAAGCTATATTGAAAAAAGTGTGATGGATCCTGAAAGAAGAATGTCAGTACATTTAAAAAGTAGTGGACCAGCTTATTAGCTACGGGCTCTTTTATTCCACTTGTAAGTTTCTAGAAACTGAAAGAGGCAGATCAGCTGAAAAATGCTCTGAGAAAATTTGTGGTGAGGATAAGACACTTTAAAGCACCTTAACAGCTTCTGGCGATGTGGCCAATACACATGTTGGTATGGCATGAGCCAAAAAGAAATACTGTTTCATCCATTGTTTAAAGGCTGGCTTCCTCTAAGAAAGCTTTTCTCCTCACCTGAAAAAAATACTGTTACATAATCATCTTGTCACTGACACTACTCCCAGGAAAGGACTGCCAAACCTTGTGACGTGAACTCTGACTGATATATCTTGTCTGAAATCCAGGACATAGACTAGAAAGGAGGAATCATATGCTCCCATCTTGAAAAAGAGGAAACAACTAAACTGGTCCAGGAAGGACGGTACTCAGAGAGGTCCAGGAAATCCAACGTGGAATTAACTTATTGACTGAATGACTGGGATATGCTACAGGTAATGACTTCTCCAGTCATTCTATTACACTGAAAGACATGTGAGATGCTTCTCACTTCTGATATTAGAGAAATTATTTTTATAAATAATTCACTCTACTCTCTATAAGTAATTAAACATTATTTAGTTATTCAAGAGAAAGTGAACCTTAGAGAGGTTGACTCAGTAGCTCTGTGGTCACAGTATTCTTACTTTTCAGGTGTGGGAGATGGTACTACAAGTCCAAATAGCTCTATGACCTGTAACTAATTCCAGCCCTCTCCCTAATGAGAGCGAAGATACATGTGATGAAATAATAACGCTCTTCACTCTTGGAGTAATGCAAAAGAAACTAAAAAACCTTTACCCATTCTGAATTTTATGTTACAGAATTATTTTTATATGCTTAAAATGGCTTGAGATGGGCTTAATTTCACTATGCTTCTGTTAGGGAAAATAGCTGTGGATATTTCCTATGACTTCTTTTTAAAAAGATGTTATATGACAACTTTTTTAATGTGTATTTTAATTCATATTTTTTCAGTATATTGTGAAAATATTAAGCTTCTGTAGTTTGGATGAACAATTAGAGTTAAAAATTGTTTCATCCATTTTTTTCCCCTGACAAATAAATTTGCTCTTTTCAATGAAGACAGCTTGATATAAACCATACGCACTTTACCATATTAGAACAAGAGTACCTTGTACGTGCATTTCCTTGCTTTGCGTATCTATTGATCAGAGTGACAGACATTATGAGGTCAAAATTTCTTATTAATTTAGCCTCATCTTATTCTGGGTAAAAGGAGGTGGGTAGATTAATTACAAAGGCAAATTACAATCTTAGTATCTTATTTTCTCTGAGCAATCAGTGGGGCTGTGTTTTAAGATCTTATATATTAAAATATGGGATTGTGTGGTGTTCAGAGCTCTTTAGGATTTTAAATTCTGCTATGATGACCCTTCATCATTGGGTTTTAAAGGTCTCTTCTTTACATTTCATATGCCCTTTTGGGCAACTATGTATTCTTTATTACATTCATCACATAAGCAAAAAGAAAGTTGCAGAAATCAAGCAATTGTTCTTTACATTATTTGAGACTAACATAACCAATAAAACTATTAATCAAATTTTGGTTTTGGTATAGAATTAAACCTGAAAATTCCCAGGATTTTTAAATTGATAGCTTAACAGGAAAGGCTGAAAAAAGTTTTTCTTTTGTCCTTCTCCAAAAGTTTGATTATTCATGTTAAAATCCAAGTTCTCAGCTCCTTTTTTTTTTTTTTTTTTTTTCCTTTTAATGTAGTAGAGTCAATCGCAAACAATAAAGATCCTTTCTGGGAAAAATAAATAATTAACGGTCATGTAAAATACACAATTTTGAAATGCATGAGAATGTTTTTGTACAATCACAAATTTCAGAGAATCCTGCTAGCAAGATAAGGCTTTAAAACATAAAAAATGTGACCAGATTTGAAAATTTCTACAGCTCTCAGTTTTTATTGAGATGCAACCACTTATAAATATAGTTCCTTGGGTCATGGAGGACTTTGCTGTAACGCATGACTTCAGTTTTCAAGCGGACTTTGGAAGAAGTTTTCACAAACATAATTTACATCTAGGTATAAGGTTTTCTTCCACAAAGGTTGCATGATAGTTTTTGAAAATATCTAAATTAAAAATAAAACAAACAAGCAAACAAAATAGAACTAAAGAACCCCAAACCCCAAGTTCTTCAGATACCGTGCTGACACTATTGCTTGGCTAAAGAACATACCAGAATAAGATAAAGATCTGTGAAGAAAACAAACTTTTTATCTCAGTAAATATGATGAGTAATGTTCCAGCAAAATTTCTGAGTAATTGGATGTAACCATTTCCTCAAACCATCTTTCAGTGTAACATCCCATGGATATTACTTGATCTCAAAAAAAACCTCCCAAAATAGAACATTTTACATTTACAATTATATCAGCTGTTACAGAAGTGCAAAACAGTGAGCGTGAAGTGGCTTTCCTCAATAGCATCTGTCTATTCAAAAGAACTTCAGCTAGGATATTCAGCATTATGATATCTAAAAATGTTTTTATCCTACCTATTTGTCATTGGGTAAATAATGGCTAATCAGAGCACAGTATCTGGAGGTGTTGGCTGTATTCTCAAGGATGGATCATGGCAAAGACGAGGACTTTGGGTGAGGTCTTATTAGCACATCAATATATCCTCTTGAAAGATAAAAACATTGCATTGTCTTGAATGAATGAATAAATAGTTTTGCATGGATCAATACAGATAGCAAGTGTGCCGTGGGTTATGCACATAAAGTTCTCTGGTGTTTTGAGTGTTAGGTGGAAGGATATTTGGTAAATGACAGGAAGCAAATGAAGGATCTATGTCTACATAGCTTCAAAGAACAAAATTCTTGATATGCCTTTGCAATAAATCTGTATCTACATAAATTAATATCTCATGAAGTTTACAGAATCACTGTAACTTGAGAACCCTCACTGAAATGACCTTAAATTGGAACCACAGATTCTACCATGGAAGTAGATTTTTGAAGGAGTGAAATACAGGTTTCAGAGTTACAGGTGCTCAAATATTCTAAATTAAATACACAGTGGAGTTATCACTGAAGTATAATATAAGCCTCGCCCTGCAGTTCTTTTATGTAACTATCACTCTAGTGAATGCAGCATTTCATGAAGGTAATTACAGAGCTGGACTTCAATATGTCTTTGTTTCTTTGTGATGATTTATTTGGAAAATTCTGTATTTGGCACTAGTAAGAACAGAAACATGCTTCGCATCTTAAACTGAAAACTAAATCCCCAACTGTGCAAACCTTTAGGCAGGTGTTCATTTTTGTGCATTACGAATATCTCTTTGCAGAATTCAAGACTTCAATGCTCTACTTGCTTTCTTTGTTGTTGTTGTACTCAAAACTTTTCACTTTGCTGTACGGCTGAGATTCTTTTGTACAAGTTTTCATACCTTTTAAGAAAATACATCCCCTATCAGATTTCCTTAAACTCTTTGTATGGAATATTTCCTCTGTTACAGTGGATGCTCTCCAATATTCTAGTTGGCTTACTTTGCAACTTGACTTGATGTATTAAGTTGAATGTGTACTACATTTACTACACCACGAACGAAAACACTGCTTTTTTAAGCAATATAGCATTCAGTTGGTTTTCATAAACCGCTAACTGCCGCACACCATCAAACTGAATTTTTACCTAACGCAGTGAGATTTGTACCTACTATCACCAGGACTGGATCTAGCCCATCATGACCGGACCACACTCACTGTGCTCCTCCCTCTGTCTGACTGTGGGTGGTATGTAATCTATGTTAAGGATCATGCAGGCAGCACAAGTGGACACATTATAGCAGACCTCTGTAAAGTGCCATTGCAGAAGCTTTGTAAAATGGAACAAATCTCACTAAATAGTAAAGGAATGCTGCTTTTCAGTCTTATTTGGGGATTTTTTTGTGTGGTATTTTTGATGGATCCTCTTACTCAAAATCCATCAACTCATCTGATACCACTGGAACCTGTGAAGTGTTAACTCTTAACCTCATCCTTTTGGAAGATAAGTTAAAATAGGTAAAAGGATGTGTGTTTTGTGGAGAAGGGGGATATACATTAAAAAAAAAAAATAATGGCGTGATAGGGATAAGGGGCAAGGGGGGGAGCTGATGGTTTAAATCTCCATGGGCCTCGGAATCGAGCCTGTTTCAGTCAGATTGTGGCCCTGCTAACAAATCCAATAGCAGCTAATCTGATCATCTGCTCTCCTGTTTTCATGCTGTGTTTTCTTCAGAGTTCCTTCTCCTAGTTCCAGTCTGTGACAGTGTGATAAGACACAAGAAATTTAGTCATCATTGCTGCTGTAAAGGAGCTCAGAGAAGGGATTATGATATTCCATAACCCTTACATTAGACACGGACAGGGGCAGCCACTGCTGTGATTACAGGCCTGAACACTGCTGTTATTTTTCCCACCTCCCTCCCACTAGCCATTTAATTATTTATTTATTTTTATTTTATTTCTTATTTCTATTTTTTTTCAAGAAAGCTTTAAAGATTAGCTGAGAAATAGTCACCATCACAATCATCATCCTTAATCTCGTGCAGAACTCAGAAGTTTGGCAGCTCAGAAGGTTGTTACACTTCTAACCAGCAAGATAGCTCTCAACCAAGTTATCAAAAACACTCATCCACTATTCAGTCATTACTAGGAAATTCAAACAGTGTAAGCTGAACAAATCAACATATTTGGGATACAGAGAGGATGCCACAGGGAGCACTGATTTGGGAAAAAATATAGTATGCTGCTGAGGCAAGTCAGGGATTAGGTTGCTTTTCCTCTGTTCCGCACATAGCAATATTAATGATGAATATATTTTTTGCAGTACCTCTTGCTTCTGGGTATCAAGTAGGTTTGCAGTGATGTTTCTGAACTAATTAACAATTATACTTGTGTTAACTGACATTCCCGCACCAAATCTCTTTATGTCATCTGTGGATCTTATCCCCATAAAGAAGGGTCTTCCTGAAAAACAGCAAAGTCACAAATTAAAATAACAGATGATGATGGAAGCTGGATTGTTCAGTCTCAAAAATGAAGTGGTCTGGAAAGAATCTGTTCTTTGTTTGCTTTAAAGGGAAGAAGTGAGAGAACTTTTAGACTGGTTTATGTTGTTGGTTAAAGATTTCTTCTTGCATTTCAAAAGGAACTCCCATCACTGGCATTGTAACTTGTTTTGCAGCATTTTTACAAGGAAAGGTACTGCATAGAAATGTACACCATATGCCTGAGCCCAAAGAAAAAGAGTGTGTGAAGCATTGGGCAGAGACACAGCATTCAGCTGAGATGTTCTATGTCTTTACACACATGTGGTGTGCGGTGCTGCCCTGCCCTGCTCTGCCCTGCTCTGCGGGCCCAGGCAGACCCAGAAATAGCTCTGTGGTAGTTACTGGACTGCTGCTTCTGAGATTGTAAAAGAAGATTTCATTGCAGATGAACCATTTGACAGGACCTGCCTGGTCACTACCCAACTCTGAGGAAGGAGGAAAGGTTTCAATTATAGCAGTGAAGGGCAGATCTGTAGGTCTCTGCGGCTCCACTTGGAGCTGAAAGAGATGCCTGTTGTGAGCACTGGGCTTCCCCTACATACCATACAATTCTGGTTATGTTTGGCTTTTGCCTGCAAGTGAAGGACAAACTTGAGAGCTCTGAGAGCAGTGGAGATTGCTGCCCTGCTGTTTGGTGAGAGATTTGTGAGCTTTTCAGAGGGGATTTTGACTCAATTTCTAAAGCAATAGTGATCTACCATACACAAAGCCTAAGACTTCAACTCCTGGACAAGATCAGAGGAGAACGTGTTTTAAGTGCAATGTACTAAAAATATGGCAATGTAAATACCATGTTAATACTTTATATTTGAATATATGCAATCACGATGAAGAGAGGAACTTTGAGAGACATATTATCATCAGTAATTCCTACCAACAGATTTAGTTTAAAATTTAATCAAAGTATTCAAAAAATGGTTTGCTATATTTGATGCTATTTATAATGATTTCTGTATGCATTAATTTTCTTTTTAATTGGAAGACTTATGTGGTACTATCTCTTTGAAAGTTGACTGGAAACTATTAATTCTGACTTATCAAAGTTTTGCATTCAGTTAATGTAAGGTTTAACTCAGCAATGTTTTCTGGAAACAGCTATTGCTTTCTTTAAGAAAAAAATCTGTGTATCCTTTCACAGAATAGTTTTTTGAAGACACAGAACAAAGGTAGCTCAGATGCATACATAGCATTGCTTTAACACTAGCTTACTCCTTGACAAATACACCTAGATTTCTTTGGCCTTTTAATAGAGAATATTGAAAAGATTAAATACTACCACAGAATAAAAATTACCTAGTAAAAGTAAGTTGTGAGAGAAAAACTATGCAACCTCTTATAAAAATTTCATAAAAACTGACAGATGTCTAAGACTGATGGAAAAATTCCCTATTAATTTATGATATTTTGTATTAGGAAATTCAGCAGGCCTTGTGTGCAGAGATGACAAGATAAACAATGATAGTTTTTGCTAAGTAGGTATGCAATCATTCTTAGAAAAAGGAAAAAAATAAACAACAGAAAATCCACCCTCCAGCATGTTCCTCTTCTGTATTTTGAACTTCTGTGTTGAAGCTGATTGCCTTGAGTATGCCTTAGACATTTTAATTTGATCAAAACCTTTTGACATTTCTTTAACATATTTTCCTGTATTACCCCTGCCATCTCAGGTATTGCTGACATCCACAATCAAAGTGATCCAGCACAGTGGATTAGCACTCAGCCAGTTATCCTATCCCATTAAGATGAAGGCTAACTGATGTTTTTTGTTTGCTTGCTTGCCTCTAGTTAAGTGAACATTTATTACAGAGCAATATATCCAAAATAGATTTTGATATGAAGAGGCCTTATTTGTCCTTGGGCTAATCAAATTGGGAACTCAGACTGACAAAGGTCAAGGTTGCCAAATACTTCCTGTTTCCTTTAAAACGGAAAGAAACATTAAAAGATCCCAAACTTTTAAGCCATCACCACGGGGATTTTAGAAGATGATTGAGGCTGGAACAAAGCATACCCTTTTGCTTCTGGGTATCAGGAAGGACTTTAATGGTATCACGACATTGATCATTGAATTCAAGGTCATAGTCATGTCAGTGTTAATGAATTCCACGTATGATTTCAGAAGATATTAGTGTACAGCACATAGGAAACAGAGCATATTATAAATGTTTTTAGACATTATTTATAACAATCCATAATAAATCTTTATGTTGTCCACCAATGATAAATTTAGACAAGATTTTTATTTTGTCATGTGAATCAACATGAACAAACAGCATCCTTAATTTCGAAATAGATTTTCTTTATTCATCACTGCTTTAAGGAAATTGTATAAATTTCTTGAAATTAAGGTTTCAAATTTCTGAAGAAGTTATTTAATCCTAAGTAAAATATTGATAACACTGTGTTCTTTTCTGTCTTTGCTGATTTTCTCAGTCTGTAGTCAGTTCATATTTTCTTGTGATTTGCACATATTCAAAGTCAGATGAAATTAGGACAGAGCTATCTCAGTGAAGCCCACAGTGACAGAAATCTCCCCAGCTGCAGGAATTTGCAGTTGTGACTCCCTCTTTTCTCTGTCCACCATAAATATTTCAGTACGTCACTAAAGAAGCCAGCTACACAAATCACAATTACAATGTATCGAAGTTAGCTTGCTTTCCATTGGCCTAGCATAAGCCAATACTTCCCTAAAATTCATTGTTGTGATGTATTACATGCATTTTAGCTATTTAAAGAACATATTTTTTCAAAAGGTTTTATAAAAGGGACTTTCTTTTCTTTATTTTTTTTAGCTATAAATGAACTAGCATTAAAAATTGGAAATGCTGCAAACTTTAGTGAGATTTGTATTCTCACTTAGAATCTGTTCCTATTTCTGGAATCTCTCTCTCTACCTGTATTAAAACCAAAAAATTTCTCACATATTGCAGCACAAGTGAACTATGGTCTTCAAGATCTAAGAATCAGACTGTTGGTGGTTGTTTAAGAGACCTTCTGTATCAAAAATGGTAGAACTATTAGCTCTGACGCAAGACTGAATTCTGGTTTTTGAAACTGCAGCAAACAGGGACCAAGCAAAGGTGATAGCAGACAATTCCCTGTGCTTCTGGAGATCATTGCAAAATTTCAGAATTTCTGACAGTGCCCGTGCAGTCCTAATAAAAGATAACAATCTAGAAAGGGTAGAGAGAAATAAAAATGTTTGATGTCTCATCTTAAAATAAACTCTAGAAAGGTATTTTCCACTAGATTCTATCAGATACAGTTTGAGTGATGAAACTTTCCCAGCAACAGCACTCAGATCAATGCTAACTGAAGCCAAGTGATGACATTGTATTTGCTATCAAATTTAGGTTAGAGTAGGCCAAAAATTAGACATATCATGGTGTTAAAATACTATTAGACATATCATGGTGTTAAAATGTTACTGAAAGGTAACAATAAACTCTAATTATTCCATGCAACTCTTTGACCCTTTCAACAATTTTCTACTATTTTCTACTGCACTCTGGCAAATGCTTATCAGAAAGTATTTTTTTCTACAAAACTGACACTACCAGGCTCTGTCTGATTAATAGACTGGACCCTTAGAGCTCTGGAACCTCCTGTATCTGTGAATACTCTGCAGAACTATGAAAGAAGCACTTGTATTCCCACTGTCTGTTAATAGAGAACCCAGTATTTCCATGCAATTTTTGAATTTATAATATCACACCAAATAAATCATAGAATCATAGAATGGTTTGGGTTGGAACCAACCTTTCAGGGCCATCTAGTCTAACCCACCTGCCATGGGACACCTTCTGCTAGACCAGCTTACTCAAAGCCCTATCCAATTACCTTAAATAATGAGGCATTCACAACTTGTCTGGGCAACCTGCTCCAGTGTCTTACTACCTTCATCATAAGAAAAATTGTTACTTAAGTCCAATCTACCCTCTTTTAGTTTAAAACTGTTGCCCTTTTTCTTGATCTTGGTAAAAAGAAGGCTTTGGTAGAAAGTCTCTTTCATTCTTACGTGTCTACTTTATATTTTGAACTGTAGCAATAAAGTCTTCCTGGAGCCTTCTCTTCTCCAGAAAATAAAAATAAAATTCAAAACAAAACAAAACAAAACAAACAAACAAAAACCCCAAACAAACTCCCAAAACAAAACCAAAAAACCCCACCAAAACAAACAAAAAAAACTCCCAACAAACAAAAAACCAAAAAAAAAGACCCAAACCCAAATATTCTCTGTATTCTCCAGATAGGAATCTAATGAATTGATTTGGAGGACCAAAAATTAATATAGCAACTTACCTTAACCACTGTAAGGTGCTCAGTTGATCTGGCAGTGGTCAGAAAGCAAGATAGGAGACTGGATGTAGTCTGCAATTTTTAGAGCAGGTCAAAATCATGAAAATAATAGTCATCATTGTCTTCCTGAACATGATGTCTTTACTTGGAATATCCTTCTGCCTGTATTTTCCTCTTTTTAAGAATGGTCGCTGAGGGCAAATGTATATTTTGAGCAGAACTTTATAGATTTGATACCTAGATTTGGCATGTTGTAAAAGATATGTCTGTCTGTAAATTAAGCATTTTCAGAATTTTCACAGGCATAAAATTATCACAAAAGGTTTTCCTTCAGTAAAACACTTCTTCTAAAATAATTTGAGAATCACTTGTAAAAATAGTTTAATGATAAGGAGCAGTTCATGTTACCATTAGATGGAACAAATTTGGCCAATAATAAAGCAAACTTAGGTGTGCTCACATTTGGTAAAATCTTATTCTAAACCAGAAAAAGACCTTGAATCTGTGTTGTACACTAAGGAAATATATGGCAACTCTTACTGTCTGTAAGTTACATTAGTTAAGGAATTTCTGTGCACCAATAAAGTATAATATTTTTTAAAAATTTTAATATACCTTCTTTCTTAATATATGTTACTAGAATAGTAGACAACAGGGAGTAGATGATAAGCCCTGGCATCGCGTAGTGTTCATATAAGGAACCAAATCTCCTAAACAAGGTGTTTAATAGCTGTCCTCTGGCAAAAGGAGTGTCCATTACAAGGGTTCTTACAGCTGCATCTTTAGCTGGATTGGTTAGCCTCAAATTATTGTTTTCACTCGACTGCTACAATCCTACATTTGCATATAGTTTTAACTACACAACAGAACATCTGTTAAATATTTTAACTGCATGGAAAGGACTGTTGTAGATGCTGTTCACACAACAATAGCTTTCGTTGAAGATTTAGTTTCTAATGTCTTATCTGTGTGCAATTTGACCACTTCTGCAGCAGAAATCACACAGAGCAGCCTTTGGGACACTCTAGTCACACCAATAATCAACACATTTAAGTGTAATAATCAGATGTGAAACTGCAGGAGCTGCCTTGAGGAATTTTGAGAATGTCCAAAAATTACCACCTGGGTTTGTGTAACAGTAGAATAATTAATTGCAAATGTTCCACCTATCACCTAGTTTCAACAGACCCCAAGTCAAAACCCAATATATTATCTCACTATACATGTGACTGGTTAATTATTCAAGTGAATTGAGAAGGCATACAGGCACAACAACCCTGACGCCTAGCTGCACCCAAATAATAATTAAAGAATGAACTTGATTTTAGGGAGAAATTCTTTACTGTGAAGGTGGTGAGGCACTGGAACAGGTTTCCCAGAGAAGCTGTGGATGCCCCACCCTTGGAAGTGTTCAAGGCCAGGTTGGATGGGGCCCTGAGCAGCCTGGGATAGTGGAAGGCATCCCTACTCATGGCAGGGTAATTGAAACTAGGTGATCTCTAAGGTCCCTACCAACCCAAACGATTCTGTCATTCTACGATTGGTTTTGTTTGGTCTGGGCTGTTTAAAAATATGTTTCTCTCCTGACTCCTTACCTGTATTTAATGAAATCCACCTCTTTCAGTCTATGGAGACTGGCATTTTTAATGTGATTGATCCCACCTGCAGGACTGAATTGCATGCATTTGATTTGGGAGACTGAATTCTTTTCTTAATTCAGCAATTAATGAATACATATGATTTTTAGAAAAATTAGATAATTCCTAATATAATCTTCTTATTCATCATAATATTTTTGAATCACAAACACTTCTTCCAGGGGTATTTTATAAACTATTTGCTACTTCGCAAAGTATTTGCATCAAGAGATGACAAGCGTTATAGGCTTTCAAATTAGTATTTTGTAAGCTCTGCTCTATACTGCATAATTTCTGAAGTATGTATATATGGCTCAATAATATGTTTGAACAGATGAGGCAGAAAAAATCTTCGGCGATTTAGAATAGCTGCAAAATCAAGATATGGTAGAGAGGTATTTTTTATTTTGAAATTGAAGAAGATTGGTGTTTAACGTAAATTTAATTAGCTTTCCTATAGCCATGTATAGTATAACCATCCAGTGTCAAGAAAATCTGGTGCCAAAAAGCAACTGAGAAGCACTGTCTTTGTTCTTTATTTTCACTGATCAGAGTGGAACTGGAGAAAAAAATGCCAAAAAATAAGCTTCAAAAGGAGAGATGAAACTATCACCTGCTCTCTGGTGCTATTTCAAAACTTTTCTCTAGCCATCTATGTTTAAATATTGGGATTCTAAACCTGGATTTGACATATATTGCAGGAAAGTATGACTTCCCTATACCAGTTGCACAAATTCTGCTGTATGTTTTTTGCTATTAGTACAGGTAACTAGGATCCACTTTTTATAAAAGTTTCCATATATTACCATAATAGCAGCTTTATGCCTCATAGTTACTTGCTTTGTTTTTCTTTCCCATTTTATAACAGGATGCCTGAAGCCCATCAATATTCAAGTTAGCACTTTAAAATGAAACTATAAATTTCAATTTAGAGAAAATAAGCCCTTATTCAGGCTCATAAGTTTTAAATAACACATTACCATTGGCTACATTAAGTTTGCATTTCTAATGTTATTTTATGCATTTGACAATAGATGTTCCACTCTGCTCAGCAGTGGAGAGCAAATGCATGTGAAATGTAAGTCTGCTTAAAATGTAGGAATTTATTAGAGCTGTCAGTCAGCAGTGACATGAGAATTAAATTATTTCTGAAAATATTTCAGTTGATTTTTGCACTTCTTATTGTCTTTATCCTCTGAAGCTTAAGTATAAATGTCTTTTTTAAAAGGTTTTCTTCCTAGCCTGGTTAGTGCTTCCTAAAGTCAAATAAAATGAAAGCGAAAATAGAGTGCGCAAACCTCTTAAGGAAATAGGTAGGTAACATTAGGAAAAAAAAAAATTAAAAGAGTTTAATTATTTATTTCTATCAATCCCAGAAGAATTAGGTTAGTTTACTTCTATTTTTGTTGTTGTTTAATTTAGTACTTTTAGGGAAAAAGGTGAATAATTAATTTTCCTTTTCAATGCTTTTTTGAAAGTGAAAGGTATGTACTGGTGGTCAAGTGACATTTTTTGCAACTGTTTGAATATTAACTGTGAAACAAATTAATATAAAATTCCCTCTGCTGCAGGACTAACAGCAAGGAACTAGAGTGAAAGCAGTACTTCTCCTGGCAGGAGTGATTCCCATTCTTTACAGCTTTTCTTTTTTATTGCGTGGGTGGCCAATTGCATGGATTGATTGAAGGAAAAATTTCCTTTTCACTTGACTCTTTTTTTATGATCATCTGGTGCTACTGCCTGCATTTCTTAATCCTATTTTCTTCTACAGAAATTAGAATGAAAAACAATTAACTTCCTTATGAAATATTACATCTGTGAGCTACTACAGTCGTGCTACCTTGATTCATTTTGGTTGTTAAGAGCTTTTGCATGTCTAGAATAACAAGTGAAAACAATGAACTCACTCTGCAGTCTCTTAGAACAGAGAACCTATCTGCATAGCTCCCATGTACTACCTCTGTCAAAAAAAACCAAAAAAAAACAAAAAACCAAAAAATGCAATAAAAATAAAGACAGTGTTTTTTGCTAATTGATTAGTTAAAAGTGTTTATTCTTGGCTCAAGTATCAAGACACAACTAAAAAGTTAGTATGGATGAGTAGTGATAGAATTTGAACTCTTACATTCATGTAAATATGATCATGCTAAGAAAGGAGAAATTTCCACAGTACCATTTGTACTTTATTGCTGTGTGATGACAGAAAATTCCTACAATCACTTGGACTGCTATGATGTTTTCACATGAAAAGGTCAAAATTCAGTCATGGCATAGAGGAAATTTCACAATGTAAATTTAGTTTGAATATAACCAAATAAATAAAATTAGTGTATTTTCTTCATTCGCGTGAATAATTCTCACACGGCAATTTACAATGAATATATAAATTTGTCATGCATTTCTCCATTATTGGCATAACTCTGTTTCCAAAAAGGGTATTATGACCAGAAAGCATACGGTACTAGCTCTAAAATACCTGGAAATGCCTTGTTTATAATTCTATTAAAAAAATTCATCAAAAAAATCTGTAACAGGTTAGAAAATCCTGAGTCCCACCTTTGATGAACTAGATACCCTCAAAACTTGCGTTTGATTTTCCAGACACTCTTCTGAATTACAGAAATCTTGATAGGGATTATTTAACTAGACAAGCAGATGCAGGAGGGAAAAAAAGGGAAGGTTTTGGACTTAGAGAGGCCATGAATGGATTGATATGGAACTGGATTCATACTCCTACTACAGCTCAGACATACTGCTGAATTAACATGCACTTATACTCCATTAATATGCAAACTGCTATAGGTTGTTTTAACACCTGTATGCATTCTCATAGATATCACAATCATAATTCTGATCCTTTTATGCATGCCGAGATAGCAACAAAATATATTTTTTTTTGGCTAATGAACCAACAGGAGTCCAACACACAGATTTGAATACTACTTACATCGAATATCTGCTGAGGAAGAAGATTGTGAAACATTCTTTAAGAAATTAATCTATAATTGTACAGAACTATGGGTCACTCAAAAGTGAAGCTATTTATTTGTTCTCTTCTGGTGTTATTCTAAAAGAATGAATAAGACCATTTCAAGTCTTTCTGTGTTAGGGAGCACAGCTGGGGCAGTAAATAAATGAGTTATCAGACTTAGATGAGGTAGTCTACATTATGCCAGAGAAATCTGGGCTCTGTGTTTACGTAGCTACAGTAATCCAGAATTGCCATGTAAGCCATGTATAGCTGCTATGGTGGAATATTTGCTGTGGCAGCAGGAGGCTTGTGCTGTGGCCTCTGGCGTGATGCAGAAGATAGTAGAATTTCATTTCCCAGTCAGACCTGGTGTTCCCAGAACAGTCTCTTCATAACTCCTGTTCCCTTGATATTCCACTACCCTTACAAGCCTCTATATCTGTGTTCCTGGGCAAGGACCTTGGAAGAAAACGGCTCTTCAAAAGTGTGGAAAAAACTCACTCTCAACTCTATTACAATGATCTTGAACTTCAGCTTGACAAGGCAGTGCAGAGATATCTGCAGACTCAGGCTGAATCAAGGTCTTCAGAGGAGCTATACCCTTCTTACTGTAGATATCGCTACACCAGGGAATGATCCATCCATTCAAGGAAAAAGAAGGAAGTTCACAATTTGGCTGTCTAAAAGCAGAGTCTGAGTAGATATCATTCAGATACAGAAGTAAACATATCAGCTGTGTAATCTGAACAATGTCCATGGCCTGTGACTTGAGCATCTGAATTTTCACGGTTAGACTATCTCTCCCTCCACAAGCCAAATGCAGAAGTTAAACAGCAGAGTACAGGTGAAATCTGGAATAAGAAGCAACAGTTTTTAATTAACAGGGACAAGATAATGTTTTGTATGACCCAAATATCTACATATGAGACTTCTATGAAGCTAAGGAAAATATGATCTGTTGAAAACTTCATTTTCAGCTTGCCCTGTTTGAATCATTCCATCGTGCTCTCAGCCAAGCCATTTAATAAAAAAATTACATTATCCAGATATTGTACTGCAAACCCACCATGTCTGCAAAAGCCTGCTTGGTTGTAAATCAAAACCTTTTTAAGGCAGGGGAAACAAGGATTATTTGCTCCAAGTGATGGAAAAGTAGTGTACACAGGAATCTGATAATGCCAGTAGTAGAGGTCACATCCATTAGGATAATTTCAACTCATTTGAATAAACACAGCCACAGCTCCAAGTAAAATCCAATAATAGATGTTGCAAAGCAAGCCATTGCACCTGAATACTTGAGTCTTAATATTTACTAGAAATAAATCAGGCCAGGGAAGCAATCGGAAAATAATACTGCGAGATTGCAACTAGAGAGAGTGCATACCACAGTGTGTACGGGTTTCTTCTTTTTCTCTAGGTCTTGAAATGCTTGGCAATAGTGCCTGTTGCAACAGTGATGGTAGTATTACTTAGAAGCCACACAGTAGCCATGTGTGCTCCAGAATTTTCTGGTTTTTCTGATTTGTCATGGTTTTGTGGGGCTGTCGGTAGTCATCACAGAATCACAGAATGGGTTGGGCTGGGTGGGACCTTAAAGATCATCTAGCTCAAACCCCCTGGCGTATGCAGAGATGCCACTCACTGGATCGTGTTACACAGGGCCCCATCTAACCTGGCCTTGAACATTTGCAGGGATTGGGCAAAAATGCTGTGTTACAAAATGTAGAGGGACAACAGGGATGTGCCGCAGCAGCAGTTCGGCTCCCAAAAGCATTCCCAAAGACAAGAGAAGCTCCTCTTCACCTGAGGCATATTTTTGAACATAGGTGTTTCAGTACTGCGTTTCATTAAAAAAGTTGTCACAGATAAATATAACCAATTTCAGACACATTTGACTGCCTCTAAGTCTGTTGTTCCTTAAGTTCCAAAATAAGGATAAGGAAAGCAATATTAAGAAGCTGAATTGATAAGGGAGGAGAAAAATCTTATTTCGGAGCTAATCAGGAATAGACATTGAAACCATGTCTTACTTTAAAAGCCCATTTTATTTTATTTTGTTTCAAAAATTTTAGAAAACTTGTGGAAAAGGAAACAAAAGATGATCAAAATTGTCACTTGAGTGCCTAAAAATGAAATAACATAGCTTAAGAGCTACGGAGAGATACATAAAGCTGCAAAAGTGTAACTTTTGTAACTTTTTAAAAACTATTTTTATGCATTCATCTCAAAATGTGAAATGTTATAAAATTTTCTTTTATAAATGTAATCCAGAATGCCTATATGAAGACAATAGCTGGATATCTGGTGGTTTTGCTGCCTGTTGGAGAACCAGTGTGATATGGCTCAGATATTTCTTCTGAGCCTATGTAGCCAGTCTGGAAGTCTATGCCAGTGCAAGACCATTGATTTTAAAATGGCCTCGTGCTAATTTTCAAAGCACAGTTCTCCGCAATCAATATAACAGCACTGATATGTCTACTAGGTATTTCCAAGCACCCTTTCCTTTGATCAACTTGTCACTGAGGCAACACAGATTTGTACACACATCTTTATTCTCCTTCAACCCATTGTTTAAAACTGTAGTAATGGCGTCAAACCAAATGGCATTTAATGACATGAAGTAATGTCAGTGCTACAATAATGGTTTTGGGAAACGAGGCACTAACACTTCGTTGATATCTCTTCCCCATGAGCTTTCCTTAACAACACACCTTCCCAAATTATGAGCAATCTCTGCACTTTAATAGTCATCAAGTGTGACACTCATTTTTACCTGCCATTTAAGTTGTTTAGAAGATAATTTAGCATGCTAGGACCATGTACCTCTTCCTAAATTACTGAAAGTACTACAGTGATTTAAGGGCTGTTAGAAATGATCTCTGAGAACACAAAGGGTGGGAATGATACTGAAGACTGGAAGAGTGCAGATGGACTGCCCATCTCTAACATGAGATAGGCATTCTAAAAGGAGGTACAAGAGAGTTAGAGATCAAATAGTATAATTTCAATACTCAGAAAACTACTGAACCAAAAAGATGATCCAACAAAATATTTGTAACCTGGAAGGTGATGGAAAACTCTCTATCAGCCAGCATGGATTTGTCAACAGCAAATGATTTCCTTCTACTATAGAGTAGTAGTCCCTGTGGACAAAGCAGAAGCAGAATATATATTTTTTAAATAGAAATCTTTTAACATTCTGCACATGGCATTTTCCTAAGCTGGTTAGCAAGACATGTTTTTAAAAAGAAGCTGCAGTATCTGTGAAGAAAGGATAGCAAAGATTATGGTTCACTGATAAAATCAAACATATCATCTGTTGTTGTCCTGTTCAAGATTTCCTTTTGTGACATAGATGATGGAATATTTATTGAGTGGGAAGCAACACAACCACAAAATCTTTAGAGAACAAGAAGATAGTGTAAAATTGTCACAAAACACTACAAAAACTGTCCGCAAAAAAACCAGAATAGATTCATATTTATCAATCAAGGGAGATAGTTATCCACTGTAAAACCAATATGGGGAGAAAACTGGTCATATGAAAATTTTGCAGAAAGAAATTTAGTGTCATAAGACAAATATTAGTCTAAATTCAGAATCCTTGCTAAACAAGAAAAGGGAAGAGGACACCCATAAGACACATAAAATCATTCTTCTGCTGTGTCGCCTCTAAACCCCGAGAGGACCAGCTGAAGCTCATATGCAGGAAACAAACATGGAATTTAGAGACTTAGAAGGTGTTTTTAATGTGGGAAGACTGAAGTTCCTAGTCCTCATCAAGCTGCAGAAGAAAGTGGAGACCAATCACTCATTTTCTAATAAATGGAAGATTACTGCAGTGAGAAACTGATTAACCTCTTTTCCTTGACCAAGATAAGTGGCATAAGAAGTCATAGGTGCAGTGCGAGCATTCTTACATTTAAATGGGAATAATGGAGATATAGGTGGGGTTTTTGAAAATATTTTCTGTGGCTAGAATCTTAAGCTTTGAATATTTTTAAGAACAAGCTAGACAAGTGACATATTTGCCATGACACGTTTGATATCTCAACTACAGTAGGGAAATGGTCCCATGGTCCTTTCCTGCTCTTTCCTACTAAGGAGAGACATTGCCAAGGAAAGTGGAAATCTCTGTTTTGCCTATTTGAGAAAATGGAAGATGTGATCTAGCAGGACTTTGCTTATGCTGCAGCAAAAGAAGATATTTTTCTATAAATATCTATGAAGCAACATTAAATTTATAATATAAAGGAAAAGAACATGCAACAGTATTAATTTGGCTTTATTATGTTTTCTATTTCCATTTTGACATGCCTCACTACCTTATTAGCAATGTAAAGATACGAATACAGAAGTGCTCATTTTATCATGACAACATTCAGTTTTGAAACGAATCTAAAATAAAACCCAGGGTATGCACAGAAAACTCAATTATGAAACAAAAGGCATCCAGTATGAAATTAAGGTAGTACATTCCATGTTTTATGTTCTGGCATTGTAGTTTGTTACAGGGTTTTTTTTGCTGATAAACCTCAAAAAGCTCACATAGCCAAGAGCAGCTCTAATGGACTGAATCAAAAATTACTCACTTTCATCTGCTGAAACAAATTGGTTTAATATACAGTTGTTTGCTGTCAAATATACTAAAAAACTTGTGCCAAACAAAATTATAGGCTATGTTTGTTGTTTGCCTGGTGTATTTGGTAGGTGGGGGAATGGGAAAAAGAGGAAAGACAGTGGGTGGAATTATCCGTGCACTTGCCAACATTAAACTAGGTAGCATTAAGAAGATGTAACACACACAATATGCATGCAATGTGTCTGAGTTACACAGGCATAATGTTCTTCCTTCCATTTTTAAATGCTTGACCATGTGTAACTAAAAAGTTCTAACCTGTTGGGCATTGCAAGATAGTATGCAAATAGGCCAGCTATTGACAAAGGACTACAGTAATTCACTTTTCTGTTAATCAGGGTGTGATTATCATTTGATTCTTTTGAACTCCATCCAGCTTGCTATTCTGTCTCAACTTCAAGCAGGTGTTTTGTTGTTGCCAGACCATGAACACAGCCCTGTGCCTGAGTCTTTCAAGTGTGCTAGCTGTGCAGACGAATTTTGCCTGCAAACTTTCCTCAGGCAATGAACTGACTAGTGCAACATGCTCACAGCAATGTTAATCTAGCTCAGGGACATGCACTGCACATGAAAGACTATTTTTAACCCAATTTTTAATTGATATATTTTGTCCACTGAAAGTGTTTTCTCTCTCTTTTTTTTTTCTCTCTCCAGTCTTTCTCTCTCTTTCTGTGTCTTTATCTACTTTGTCCTTTTTTTTTTTTTTTGAGACAGAAAATGGATTGAAGTGAAATGAAACTACACTAGCTGGCAGACACAAAGCAGAAACAAGGGTGAAGTTAAATAAAATATGAGAGGGTGGGTGCTCAGCAAAGAATTCGCCTTTGATTTTAAAGATTAGATAAATTGGAAAAGTAATAATCAGGAAATTGAAAAGTGGGGACCGTTATGCATTAGCATTGTGACTAGCATAACAAATCTTGTTTATTTATTTATACTTTCAACATGGTACAATATTTTGTATTATACAATAGCTTAAAATGTCTTCTGGAAAGGGGTCACAATGATACATTTTAACTCCGAGATCCTAGTAAGAAATATTTGTGGAGTAATATGATTCAGTGATATTTAGCAGAACCTGGTTTGAATATCAGAATCTTTCACACTTGTTCATAACATGTGTCTTAAATGTAATTTTCTTTAAAATATTTGATTGGTCTATTTCTATAGGATATATTTTGGCCTTGGATTTTTTTGCATCAAGTACAGCTATTGATCTTTAACTGAAAATGTATATGTATACACACCACTGTGGATCTAAAACATGGTTTAAAATGAAAATATGGTTTAGAATAAAAATACAAGCATCTATACGCTGACTACATAAAGCCTCCGTCCTAAATTGGTGATACACCTTATTACAAACTCTTAAAAACAAAAGTCTTAAAGGTTAACTTGTTAAAAGAAAAATTCAGAAAAGAAGTTTTAGAGCTCATTGTTCATGAGTTGGATGTTTTCCATCTCTTCTCAATACCACATGAGAAATAATTAACATGGAAAATAAACCTTATATTGTCTGCTCTTTGCCATTCACTCTTAGTTAGTCAGAAATGGGTTCTTTACCCTTCCTTTGGACAGAAAAGTACAGAGCTCCCTGTCCTCTTCTGCTTCCTTGAAAAGGAAGTTTTTCCCAGAGGTTCATGTTCAGACCAGTTTCTGTCTGTCTTTCCTCACAGTTCCAAGCAGGAATATAATTGACCCTCCCTGGCCTTGCTGTGTGAACAGCATCAATTCCATGCTAAGCAGATGCACATGAGGAAGGACGTCCAGCTGTTCTGAGAGAAGCTGAACAGCTAAAATGGAGGGATGAACACTTGATGTGTACTATTTGGAAAAGGAGAAAGAAAATCAAACTACTTCACGGAGGGAATGAATAGTGGAAAGTAAAGATTTGGGACGCAGAAGACTTGCAATAACGGAGAGAAAACCAGTAGAATTGAAGTGGTGGCACTGGTAGCAAGAGAGGCTGGGTGTTTTCCAAAGTGAAATAGTTGAGCACAAACAGAAAAGAAAATAACCATATATTTTGAAAGCTCAAGAAGTAACAGCTTAAGAACTTCTAAAAAGTGTTCCAAGCAGTTGTGACAATTTTGGGGAAAGGCGGTGGGTTTTTTGGTGTTTCACTAGAATAATATGGTCATTAAATTCTTTGTTAATCCTTGTGTGTATTAGCACTACAAAAATATTCCAACATATTCTCTACTTATTGCTTATTTATTTTAAGACATGATTCTTCCATTTTTAGGACAAATGCATTGTTTATGATGTTTTTGTATACTTTCAAATTGGTTAATTTTAGACTAATTTGGGACCTTATTTATTAAAATCAGAGTGAGAATGAGAAAGCAAAAACCCAATTTTTTGCAGACTCTTACAATGTTATTATATTGGATGATATTTTAAAATATTTCATGCAATTATTTTAGTTAACTCATAATATTGTCTTTCACATCATATAAATTAATATAAATTATAGAATGATATCTGTGCCATTGAGTTACAGTATATCAGTAGAGGTTGGCAAACTAACTATCACTTGGTTGGCAAATTAAGGAAATTCGGTCAGCATCCATCACTGTTCGTACAAATAGTTTGTCCTCAACTGAAATAGTTTTAGAAGTGATTTTCTATTTAAAAATTTCAGTCAATTTCATGGATTGTTTTTCAACTGTAGTATAATTTTAGATGAAGTTAACTATTCCTAGCTGTAATAATCACCACAGAAATAAACTCATAGTTGCATGATTGACACTCCTAATCAGGGAACCTAACTGCTGTTTAGTTATAAGGGCAGATGTACTTGGACTTTAGTTTTACAGTAATGGATTTCAGGTGTCAGCACTGGTTGAAGACAAGCTTATTCCCATTTTCTCTTCCCTTGTGGCATGATGATACTGCATGTAGTGGTGGAAAATAGATCAAAACCCCAAGGTGTTCAAAATAATAATCCTTTTTGTATGTTTGGTTGGTTTTTGGTTTTTTGTTTTCCATTTGCTTTATATTTCTTTTTACATAGATCAGCTCACTAATCCACTGCACAGCGGAATCATGTCTCGAATGCAGGAGCACACAAATAAGCTTCCTCATCCCACTCAAGTGCTGCAGCCTTGGGTTTATGTTGGACCTGTGCCATAACACACTGTTTTATGATACAGCTAATCTGATCTGACAGCTAACTGCCACCAGACAGAGCAATCTTCCTTCTTCCCTGCCTTTCCTCCCGGCCCTGGCTATGTGTGTCTGCCTACTCTCGTGTCCTGGCAGTGGTACACTTCCAACTCCCCAGAGGGATGGCTCAGTGGAGTAGACTGACAGAAGAATATTCCTTTCTTTCTTGGCATCTTGTCTGGCCTCCAGACTGGCTCTGAGGAGGGCTGGGTGAGCACCAGTTTCTCCTGAGCCAGTCAGAAGGGAGAAGTGGAGGACACCTGGGACAGCCCATGTTCAGCAGCACACCCCAGGATCCCTCTTCTGTACTCATATCTTGTCAGGAAGCAGTACAGCACATCAGCACTGCCACTGCTGACCCCCTGGTACCTGTCTTATAGTGTTCACTATTTGTAGAGTTATTTAAAATTAAAAAAAGCCTCACAGAAAAAAATGTTGAAGAACACCAGAGTTATTAACTGTCAAGAGCAGAGTAGTCCCAGTGTCAATTTAAGGCTATAAGAAAGCTATTGTATTGAGTATAACCCTAGATATTGTAAACACTCACTATTGTTTTTTGTCAAGTCTCTGAAACAAAATGGGTTGTTTGAAATGGTTCTAGACTGACACAAATTATATGCCAAAAAAATGACAAATGTCATTTAAGTCTATGAGGAACTTCTCACAGAAGAGAAATTTCTTATTTCCACTGAGTGTTGGTCTCCTATGGACTGACCCCTCGGTTCATCAACCTCAGCATGGATTTACTTACAGAGTTTTCACTCCATGGAGTTTTCCAGGGGGATAGCTAAGGTGAAATAAACCAGTCCACAATATGCAAAAAAATCTCATTATATATGTGTTTGCTCTTTGCCAAACTTCTCTCTCTTTCCCTTTTGTGAAAAAGCAAAATGTTAACCAAATACTCTGAGGTGAAATTCTGTAAAAAGTGTCTTGAGTAGAAACGCATTACTAAAGCACACTCTTTCAGCGATTACATATGGTTCTGCTTTGCCCTGCTTTGCCCTGCTTTGCCTTGTACTCTGTGTATTTCTGTGCCAGCCAAGGTTCCCTGATCAGCACTGAGAACTTTTAAACGAAAGCTCACAGTAGGTTTATTTATGGTCACCTAGTGATTTCCTTGGAGTACTCAGACATTACCCCAGTTTGAGGAGTACATGACATCTTTTTTTATTCAGAAGGAGTTTTTTAGCAAAACTGGAGTAAGAATTACTATAAACTAATGTCTAAACTCCAGTTTGAGAGGTGATCATAGTAGCAGTTAGTGCTGGAGCTTCTACAGGTGTTTTTAATTCTTTCTCTGTGATGCTATTAAGTTATCCACAGTGATCTGAATATTAAAAATTGGTTTAAATACAGTCAGAAAAGGAAGAGTTTTCAGGCTTTTCCAGGGCAATGAAAAATTTGCAAGCTGAGGTGACCTGCTAGTTGTCTTCACCCAAGAGACGTAGGAGATGAAGGAAGCTGAGTTGTTACTAATACCTAAACAGACAATAAATATATATAACTATTCGTGTAAACAAAGAGTGACTGAGAAATGAAGTTAGCTAAATGGATGTTAGTAATGTTAGCTGGAAAGGCTTTCATCATAATAAATTTCTCTATTTTAATTGTATAAGTCTCACTGTTTTCATTTCTATAAGCAGGATCATTAGGAAGCACTGAAGAATAACAATAATACTAATAACAAAAATGACAACAATAGTATCATAAAAATATATCTCACCGTCATAAATGGACTTCTGAAATGAGTATTGGAAAATTCTGAAGGTTATTTTCATTATCATATGTTGCTACAATACTAAACCAGATTTTTTTTTGCTCTATAGTCAAGACTAAAAAAAAAAAGGGGGGGGGGGGAAAAAATAAAAGAA
>VZTE01002323.1:931346-1000094 GCA_013397775.1 Eulacestoma nigropectus
GATAAAATACAGATAAGAGTAAAGATACTTCTGTGCAGTGTGGTCTAGACTGACCCTGCTTGAACAGGGAGGCTGGACTAGATGAACCATTCTGGTCCCTTCCAACCTTATTATTTGATTCTGTAAGAAAAAGTAACAGGGAAAACAAACAGAAAAAATCACAGAAGTAAAAAGAAGGGAAAAGAAAGAGAAAAAGGACCTTCCCCCCCACCCCAAAGAGCTGGAAATCAGTACCAAAGTAAAGAACGTTCAGTTCTGTATACAATTAGATGTACATTTTCAAAAGCCCAAGGCCCTCAGGATTATACATTGTACTGTTAACCATGAAGAGCTCTGTATCTGAAATTTTAGCAGCTGAATTACAGTTTATTCATGTTCTTATCCCTTACTTTTGTATGTTAAATCTTATTTTTAAAAACATTAAATTCAGTATTTTTCCTCACATACTCACATGTATAAATATGAATTTATATACATATTTATTGATTTTTACACATATGCAGCATGGAAATTATTAATTATCAAGTTTTATTATAGCGCAATTGTATGAGAATGTTCTTCACAACACATTTTGTATGGTTTTTCATATTTTGCACATCTGGGGTAAGCAGAGTGGGGAAGAACTGGAAATCTGTGCATTTGTGTCTACACCTAATAATTTTTAATTATTTATTAATTATTATATTTGCATAAATAACAATATTGATAAACCTAATTTTCTTAACAAAAATTTAAAAACACCACCATATTAGTGTTCAGCTGTAGCTAGCAAGCATTCATATTTTTCTAAACAAAAGCTGAGGTGCATGATGGGAAAACAAATATTAGCATATCTAGACTTAACACGGCTTGTAGACTCCCTGGTGAGTAGTGCTTCTACAGCCAAGGATTATTCACACCATATACAATTACGTTTTCCTTTAAGACTGAATCTTTTATGCTGCAGATAAAAATGAGAAGCTACACAAAGTCTTCTAAAGAAATATTCACATATCTTCAATAAAGAAAAGAATGTAGTTCATCTCTTGCAGGCCAGCCAAACTTAGGGAGTTTTATTTTATCTAGGAGTGTCTAAGAACAGAATTTGGTATACAGTTTGACCTCTCTGATTGTATTTTGAGGTTGTTATTGTAATTTGCTGTCGGCTCTTTAATTAATCTTGCCGGGTCTGTAATATCATTGGGGCAGAAATAATTGCTTAAATATAAAAGGACCTGTTAAGACAGCCACATGGGAAACAGTGAAGTGGTGAAAGAGTGCACTTCTAAGATTTCCTTATTGACTGTTTAGTAATAAATCGTATGTTTTAATTGCTCTGTCAGAAGAATCCTTCAATGAGGGAAAGGTGACTGGAGCTGAATATGGGAACACCACAGGACAGCTGTTTGGTCTGGCAAAGGGCTCTGTGCACTTGTACTATATATCCAGAGCGACCTTTCAGATTCCATGTACATAGTAACAATTAAAAGTACACAATGACTTGACAATGTTCACTGTGACAGACTGCAGGTTGGCTGCTTCCCATAACAGCCTCCCAGGCAGAGAGGAACAAAGAGCCCGGGCCCATCTGTACGCGGCTCTGAATGCCTCATGTTCCAGAGAGTGCGCTTTGTTTCTCCAAACGCCCCAGGAAGCTCTTCAACAAACAAAACTCAGAGGTCCAGAGGAGCCCAGTCAGGACATTAATATGATAATGAATTCCGGATTACCCTGACAGACGTGACAAAGAAATAGATCCTTTTGATAATAAGTTATCGGGTTGATTAGGCGGAATTTGTCTGACTCCACGACTGTTGTGGGTATTTCAACAAAGTCAACAAACCCATGTATGACATCACTTCAGTCACCCTCTCTCCTTGTTGCTTTTCAGCAGGTCTGACCCATGCTGCTAATTTAAGGGTTCTTCAGTTGCAGTGTAAATGCTGCTACCTGTCCAGAAGGGCATCGTAAACTATAAAATATCAGCATTTCGCTAGTGCACAAAACAAAGGAAAATGGCCACTTGTCACAGGCAGTTCTGAAGAAAAATTGCCATTAACTCAGAGGTATGACTTTGCTTTCCAGCTGATGTTCCTAGGCTGAATTAGCTCAGTAGAGTTTGCAAGAATAATTTCCAGTCACCTCATCAACAAGGCAAAATGGTTCCTTTTCCAGCCCACCAGAATAAATCTGATTCAGCAGAAGCTGTCATAGCATTTGGAAAGGTACTTACTTTTTTTGCGTTACTATTGATTTCTGTGTTAATTATTATGTCTTCTTGGCTGGATTCTCCAAAAGGCTCTAAGATACGCTTCTGTTATTCCACAAAAGCTCAACAGCAAAAGAACATCAACTGGTTGCAGATACAGTAGATGACCAAGGTCACACAAAGTACCAAAATCGGGTGGCACCAGCCATCTGTAGTTAACAGCTATTATATAAACATAAAGGAATGTGCCCTGTGTTCTGAGTGATGGAAAAAAATTGGTCATTAGGCACTTGGGAACGTCCGATTCCCCCCACAGCTTTGCAGCTGCGATCCAAGTGTGTTTAAATAAAAACTTAGCACACTTAACAAGAAGTTTGATAGAGTGTTAACAATCCTCAACTTCACATTGAGCTGTTAACCAACAAAGTAGTCATTAAAGGCTGGTAATGACTGCGTTTCTTGAGATTATGCTTAATTATAAACTTGATAGAGTGGGTCCTGCCTTCTGACTTGGGGGACATTTTCCATTGCAGATTTTTAACTACAAACTTTTCTTACTACACTACCTCATTTATAAAACTTTGAATGTAAACTAGAGTGAGAATATTGCCTTTCAAAACAGTTATTTGTACACTTCACAATTATGTTCAAACCATAACTGATCTTGGATTCACCTCAGACAGTGGACTAGCAAAGCTCAACTGCTGTTAACAAACGATTTCTGAGGGTGTATGGCTTTCTTGTAGAACAAAATAGGAATTTCTGAAAAAGACTTCTGCATTCTGGTTGACTGGAAGGAGTCTAGAGTGTAGCACTTCTTTTCAAAAGAAAATCCATGAAAGTGAAGAAAAACTGCAATAGATATTTTATCTTTTGTTCTTTCAGAAGTGACTGAATCCTTTTTTTTATGTACAAGAAATTCTTACAGCAGTCATGACCTTGGAAGTTCCCTAGTTATTACTAGCTGCTTTGTCTTAACATTTAATAATAATTTCCCCAAACCTGTAGATATCATGGCCTTATCTATGCAGATGATTATAGAAATGTATTCAAGAAAGTTTTCTCCTCTGCACTGATATCTGAGCATCCAAATATACACTATTCAAATGCACAAGGAAAGATAAAGGGTGCAAAGTTTCATGGAGTTGTTGCCATCAGAGTCACATACTTCAAATCCCAACATATGAGATGGCCATGCACAAACACAAAGGGTACAGAGACAAAGGCAGACCAATTTTTCTTTTTTTAGTTTCTTTCATGTGTAATTTAAGTCATTATATACCACTGATGTATATAAGATCTGTTACAAAAATCATTAAATAAGTGGAGTTTGAATGCGTGAGTATATTGAATTTATTCCTTTTTTTCCATAGAAAAAAAGGCTTAAGATATTTAACGTTAATTTAAACTTCTTATAACTCCTTGGCGCCCTAAGGCCACTTAGTGTTTTCAAGCACAGAGGCAATGAGTGCGGGGGGGAAAAAAAAAATCATCCTTTAAACTGAATCTTGTTCCATAATTCAGAAAATACTGAGTCTTCTAATGCTAAGTAGCTAAGCAAACTAATACATCTTTCGTCTTTTTCAGACTGTTCTTTTAGGTATTAAACAACGAGGAAATCAAACAAAATTCCATCTTTAGAAGCTATTAGATCAAACATTCTTTGAAAAGAATAACATATAGAATATATTTATTTGTACAAACCTTTAACTGAAAGTCTCCCTGATAGATAGATAGTTTCATAACTAATTTGTCTGCAAAATGGCATTTAAGTATTTTTAGAAGTGTTTAGAAGACAGTTAAAATAATGAATCTAAAATTATTGTATTAATTAACTCATAAGTGACAACTGTGAAGAAGAGTTGCATCTTTTAACAGAACAAATTATATAGCTGAAAAAGATGGAGAAGACTTAGAGCACACAAGTACTTTTAGGTTTTGCATTTTATTTCCAGTTATTGCCAGTAAAGGAAAAGAGGAGCTGTTGGAAATCTGAAAGGGAAAAGAGACAAATATCTTTGCATGTGTAAATCCTCTTCATTCAAAAACTCAGGCTTGTGTCCACAGTGGCTTGCTGGCTCAGTTCAACAGAAAGCCTGCAGCAATTCCCTGAGCCCTCATTTGTAGACATCACTTTGGCAATGGAACAATGCAACAAATTCTCATCCGAGGGATTACGATACTATATATAAAGAAAACATAAAAAGATTTACATATATTCCATGTAATTTCCCCCATTATATATTAAGCATGCAGCAGAATTTTGAGTCTTTTAATTGGTAGATGTGTCACTAAATATTTTTTTTTAAATGGTAATTTGTATCTCAGCATTTTATTTTCAAAGATAATATGCATCTCATATAGCGCACCCAATAGATGTCCCAGAACCTGCAGACTGGGAAAAAGGATAAATTCAAGCTATCCTTTTGGGGCTAAATTACTTATCTGGCTGCATCATTTGAGTAGCACTTATACTTTCCCAAACCCACCTCCTGGCTTGCATGAGCACTGTAAATGGCCTAGAGAAGGAACACAGTCATTGTTGCCTGACATTCTCTCCTCATGAACAAGAGGGAACAGTGGGAATGAAACCTTACCTTTGTCATTTGTGGACCAGGCATGAGTGAAGAACTATTGTGCACTGACAGATTTGCAACACCTACATTCCTACAATTTTCCAGGCATTTCAAGATAGAAGAGGGAGAACTGTACCACTGAGAAAAGTCTCTAATGTCATAGATTCTCAGTCACAAAAATCTATGCTTCATCAGACAAATGTGCTTTTTCTCTATTTTTTGGGGTTTTTCTGCAACTTCTATACTCAGTCATTAACACAGAATTTCTGCCTACTTTTGTCAGTCAGAATGAGGTGAGCCAGTTCTCTGGGCTGCTTCTTCAGAGACAGTTGAGGGATATAGGCCCCTGAGAAGCTGATTAGTCCCATCCAATTGGACAAGCACATTGGGTTGCAATTGATTGTTGTATTTCCATATGTGAGGTTGTATGATTAGACAAATCAACCAAACTGCACTGGAAAACTGATATTCAGGCTCCAAAAGAGAGATGAGATGAATCACCGTTTATGCAAAGTCGCAAAAATACTTATCGTATATGACTCCTCAGAAGAAAAAGTATTTCAAATAGCAAGACCTTTTTCTTAAACTTTTGACTCAGATTAGAAAATCCAAAAAGGTATCACTATGTTTACAGGAAGGGAATGATGGAGTTGTTCAACCTTGATAGCGTCCTTGTGAACCAAAAAGTTATCTATATATACATTTTCTAGAATACCAGCAAATATGGTAGAGCTTTTTTATTTATTTTGCTTTGTCTGAGTACAGACAATTTATCATTGAAGCATATTGCTTTTGTCTCCTTAAATTCACGCTGCCAGAAGTCCTGAAGAAGTAATCAGAAAACTATGTTCTCATTTAAATGTTATGTTTGACATTACATCCAGCAGCACAGGCAATGTAAATTAAATAAACCCATTTCAACAATAATAATATACACAAAAACATTTAAAAATCATATTATTTGTACATTGCATGAGATTTTTATAAATTTTATAATAATTCTCTACTCAATTTTACACATTTTATCCTCAAAAAATATCATTAGTACTTAATTTGGGTCCATTACAGATAGACAGATCTTTAATTTTGTCTGTTTTCTAGCTTTTTCCAAATATGCACATTCCCTATTTCGTCACATTCGAAGACAAATGATGAAAAATTTTAATCCTGCCTAATTCATCTTCAAAAAAAAAGAAAAAAATAGGTAAGCTTATATGTACTGCATGACACAGATCTTTTTGCTTTTATCAATTTGACATATTAACAATAAATGCCATGTTTTCCTAAGATGACCAAATGAACTGATTAAGGAGCATAGAACGAAGAGGAATAGCATTGTTTGTTACCGGTGCATTCAGATCTTTGTGAAAGCAGCTCCCAAAGTTACTACTTCTCTCTGCACCATAATGATATTTTACAGTGCCTTTTGGCTCTAGCACAATGTGTTATGCATCAGTGTTTAAGAGCATATTGTGCACCATTATTGCCCTCTCTCTAGAGGACTACAAACTGCATTAGTTTGAATTACCAAATCAAAACTTTATGTGCAGCAGTTCCCCCACAAGGGCTTTAGCATTTTTATGTCATAATCCCTCTATTATCCCCCTCCTCACATGCTTTATAACCATTAAGTTATTGAAAAATTCTCAACAGATGTCATCTTAAGATGAATGTTGCTGTGCCAACTGGTATCAAGGCTGGAATCTGGATATTGCTCAACTTTACTAAAAATGTCAGGAGGAGAATAGTCAGCTGTAAAAATACAAGATATGCCAGCAATGGTTGTTTTCATGTCAACTGCAACATGACTTGTAGTGTTTGCAATTTAAGCTTCTAGAAGATGCAGTTTTCATTTGATGGGTTGGCAGTAATGGCTTGAGATATGTAGCAAGAAAAAGGAAAATAATTCAAGGGTTTTTTCCCCTCTCCTTCTATGATAAAAGCAGATTTGTGCATTAATCTGATTTAAATCTCAAGACTTACCTTTTAGCATGTATGGTTCCTATTGAGAATTTTGTTGAAATACAGAAACTTTTTGCACAGGTGTAATAATTACAATGGGTTATTGGTGATTATGTATTCTCTTTGCATCTAAAGTACTGAAATAAAAAACATGATTAATATCATTGTAATGATAACAATTTGATATTTTTCCTCTCATTCTATTGGGACATTGTAATTTTAAACACCATAAAGTCATAAAAATATACATCGTGACATAATCTAGAACTATCTTAAATTTGAAGCAAACAAAACAAAAGACATTCACTTTCCAAATAGGTGACAGTGTGGTATTTAAGTAGAAGGAGATACACATGGCACAGATACCTGTCAAAATGAGATTAAAGAACAGAACTAGGGCCCACATTTGTAAGAGCTTTAAAAAATAGTGGCATTTGATAGTAAATCAGCTTTTTAAGAAGCAGTTACTGTATGAAAGAGATGAATAGAATAATATGCTCAATTGATCTGAATAGCAATATAGCAGTTGAGTTCTTATATTCAGAGCTGATGTGACAAACCTGAGAGATTTTTAAAGAGGAAATGACAATAATCAACTCTCATGATGAAACAGGTATATTTTGTGTAAAGCTGGCAAGGAATATATGAGGGATATCTAGTCCATGACGACTGAAGCAGAAATAAATCTATTGGTATTGCATCTGAGATGTGAAGAGTTTTAGTCAAAAATGAGGCTTGAGATTCTTAATGTGAATCTTCCACGTCTTACTTTTACAGAAAGAAAAATCAAATTACAGAAAAGCTTCCTATTTTCCTCTGGTGCTCACCTAAAGGCCCAGAACTGTTTAATGGAAGGTTTTCCCAGAGTGTCAATGGCAAAGACTGTTACTATTCCTTTGATTCACAGCCGTACCTGCTATTCTAGTTGTCTAGACCCCTGTAATTAGGGGAAGATTGGTTTCTGGACAGCTTTCCAGCTATCCACTTTCCATTTTGCATCCTAAAGGCTCCTCCCTTCTATGGAAGCTGATAACTTCCAGTGGTGCAAAGCTATAAAGAGGAGATGGGAATCACCAAAGAAAATTCTTTTAGCTGATATTAGCTGTCATAGAGAAGAGGCTGATCAAGTCAATCTTGCCTGTAAGCAATAAAAGGTGGAAATGCCAAAACACGGCTGTCGAAGGCAACACAGATCTGACTCCTCATTGTAAAAAATGGTGTTAGGAAAGATGACGCGCTCAAGCTGCCAGATATTCGAAACTCCCAGAAACTCAATTCTGGCTGTTTTAATAGGACACACTTTTGAATGTCCAGCCATCCTTAGGAGAACATTGAATGTTGAATTTTAGAAATAAAAGGTGCTGAACTTCTGCTTTCAAGAAGTATTTAATGACAGAAACCTCATCTCATATTTAAGTCTTTATAGTCACTGTGTGTTGTGTATTATTCCTATTTGTCTCATTAAAAATATTCTAATTCATCTCATTATAGGGTGTATGCTACTTTTGTTCTGTAGTATGATTTTTAAACTTATGCCATATGAACATTTCCGGTTCTTTTGAATATGATACTCTACTTGAATTTTACTCACAGTTTATAAATTGAGCAGGTTAATGTATTCATTTATATGCTGTGACAGTCTTCCAGCTCAAAGCTTTAATATTTCATTGCTGTGCTGGTATCTGATCTGAGAAAATATATTTCTGTATATTTTACAAGAATCTTCTTTGTTTTTCCCAACATTTATTTTCATACGGATCTTTCTTGAAGGTTTGGATTGGTTCTGCTCTTTTATTCCATGTTCCTACCTCTATATTTGACTGATGTGCCTTGGTATATAATCTGCCACTAACCTGAATAATTTCTGTTACTTCACTTTCTAAAAGCCCAGGATGAGCTGCACTGGGGAAAATAATTGTAAAGGCATTTGAGCTACTTCAGTGCTATATGAGACTTTGCACAAAAGTTATGCACAAAAAATGTTGATAATAAGCTAGAACCTCCCTAACTTATAGCAAACTGGAGTATATTTCCTAAATCTCCTACACCTCTGTCTATGACAGCAGGATAATGAACATTTGCAGATAAATGACTCATTTACTTCCAATTTTACCTGAACTTTATTAGAAGCTGGCCTATCTTTGTGAGAAACAAAGTTCTTTTACCAAGCAGTTTTCATCTTCTTCTTTAGGTCTAATAACAGAAGCTAAATAATATTTAACAAATTGCGACTTCCTTGTGCCCTGTCTTCAATCCCCCATCATTGTTTTTAATGGGACAATTTAACCTTTGAACTTACGTCTCTATTACAGATATAGTTGAAGAGCTTTTAATTGAAATATTCCATACAACTTGACATCAAATATTATTTCTTTGCTCCTCTAATTATCCTTTTAACTTTCTTCTGCTTATTTGTATAAACTCTCTTAGTCTGTCTTTCTACCAGACTGTTTATGTATTTTTCAAAAGCCTTTCAATTATTTGCTCATTCTACTCTTTACATACTACATAGCTACATTTGACCTCTGTAACCCTCCTCCTTGTTTAGATTTAGCTGAAATGAATTTTAGTTTCAAGGTCTGCAGCCATTTCTTAAATTGTTTCCCACCACTCATCCGTAGTGCTCATCTCTGCATTGGAAAACAACCAAACAAAATCTCTTTGTAAATGTCACATAATATCAGACTTTCTAATAGCAAAAGCAAAGTCCCAATTCAGAAACCTCTGAAACATGCTGGTTTATTTCAGTACAGGTATGAAAAAACAAAACTAGGGAGAGGTTTGTCTGCTCCCAGTGATGAGATGATTACTACTTTCAGGCTGTTTGGGTGCCCAGTGTCTATAAAATACAAAGCAAACTTAGGCAGAATTCATGCCAAGTCTAAAATGTGTCAACTCCAGCAAGTCGTGATTGTATTCCTATTCTATAAATATAAACTTGCAGTTTCTAGTCTTCCTCCTTCTCTGATGGACATTATAATCTATCTATCTTTATGACAATCCTTCTTGCCCTGACATGCCTAATGACAGGATCAAAAGTACCTCCTGCTCTCAAATCTAAGCTCTGGATATAGTGACTGACAATGGCTCGTAGCAGGATGATTCATGCTAATCTGCTATTTAACGTAGTCTTGATTTCCACATAACATATGGAAATCCTTAACTTTTCCTTTGCATACTACTATTTGATATTTCTTTCCAGTGTCTCAAATGTTTTTTTTTTTTCTGTTGACAATAATGTTTTCTATGGCTGAGAAGAGATTTGGTGCAGAATGGAGTCTATGGGTCACCCAAGAGGCTTACATTATTTCCTTATAGAGCAGTTTTTTGACTCACTTCCTCATCAGGTGGGAGGGCAAAACTTCTGGACTTTATTGGTGTCCACATTGCAAGTGCCTAAGAGAGTATTACTTGAAAGTCACTACCTTCACTGGGAATATCTGGAATATTAAAGGTATTATCTGGAAGTTAAGATGCTTTCCAGGAAACTTCAGCCTATGAAAGACAGCTGTAATCTTCTCTAGAAGAATATTATCCACCAAACCTGAATAATTGCCAAGACTTCCCATCCTATACAAAATTTTAAAAATGCTTTACAAATTTTCTGTCAAATTTTCTGTGAATTTCATTCCCTGATATGATGGCTTCTTCCCACACAGACAGTTTAGTAAGCTCAGTAGTATCCAGTCATGCACTATGACTTCATACTATCTTCTTTGGGTTTTGCATACCTCTTTTACAATCAATAACTATACAATTAAAACCTCTCCAATATCACATATTCTGTCCTTATTACAGTCCCCTCCTTTCCATATACAATCTTCCTCAATGATGTCACTTAAAAGCAGATACTTTAATGCAATTGGAAAATGGTAGAAAATTCATTCAAAATTTGAATGTGTTGATCTGTATATGAGGAGTTTCAAATAAGTAATGATTCTCTTGCCTTGAAATATTTTCCTGATAAGACTAAGACCACTGAGTTGAGTTTTTATCTTCTTATGCATTGTCTCTCCTTAAAAATAAAGGACCTACCATATTCAACCAGGGAAATGTCATCTGACCAAACACAAAAGATGAAAGGAGGAATGAATTACTAAAATGAAGAATTATTTCAGAAGCATATATTGTCATTGGTTGAAGAAATTCCGTCTTTTCTGAAGCTTTCTATAAAAATAAAGATGGGTTTTGACGTGTATGCAGATAATGTCACACAACTGCAACCTACATGGGCAGACCTAAGTGAAACCACTGGGCATTACAATTTTTCCAGACCAGGAGCACACATACAGTTGATTATTAAGGTTAAAAAAAAAAATTTTACTGTTCTGTAAAGATAAATATAAAGGTTCTGCAAAGGTTTCTTTTCACTTTTTTTTTCTTTTTTTTGGATGTACTCAGTGTGCATCAAAGCAGATTTGCAAATAAATTGAATGAGAAATCCTTTGGCACTGCATTGGAAATCCATCCTAAGTTTTAAAAATTTCCACAACAGTGAACACACTTTTAAGGTCTTATAGTACTCTTAATATATTACAGCACTGTATAGTTGAGACAGAAACTATGGAACTCTTTTGCATTTAGTATATGATGATCAAGAGAAAGGCTTTCAAACTCACTTGCAAAGAAATAGAGCACTCACTCATGACTATTATGTGGAAAGTTTAACAGAAAAAAAAAATCAAATATTTTTATTTCTCATAATGAAGAACAGTGAGTTTTATCAGTAAGAGCATCTGAACAGCTGTGTGAGATCAGACCAAAAGCCTGTCTGGTCCTGTATCCTGTGTCTGACATTAGGCAAAAGCAGATGCCTGGAAAAAGTGGAGGAAGATGACAAATGTATTATGAAATTCCCCTGAACCCAGCAGTTGCACATTTAGGAAACTTTTAGAGGTAGATGTGTTGTCTCCATTCCTTACAGACTCCAGTGGCATCTTTCATATTTTCTTCCAATGTTTTTTAGAATCCATGTAAGTTGTTGTGTTCCACTGCCTTTCACACTGGGTATTACTACCGCTAATATCCATGTTGTGTGGAAATTTGAACCTGTCACCTTGTGCTTCTGTTTGATTGCAGATAATTCTAAGACTGAAGGGGATGTGGTCTCTACACTGTACTGTTTCTGAACTTACAGGTGCCATGATGCCTCCCTTCTTTCTGTCTGCCTCAAACCATGCTAGTTTATTTAACATTTCCTCACTTGGAAGCTGTTTTTGTACATATTCCTGACTTCCCATTGTATCTCCCTCAGGATAAGAGAGTATGAATATTAACAATATTCAAATGCAGGTGTGTTAAAGATTTATATAGCCAAATAATTGTATTTTCAGTCTCGTCTTCTATTCTTTATCTATTAAGCCTTAACGTTTGGGTTTTTTTCCTTTTAGTGAATGCTGAAGTGATAATTGTGTGAAGCTATCTATTATAAGTGATGATCTCATTCTTGACTGTTAAGAGTCATCTTAGAACCCATCATTATAGAACCCATCATAAAATTACTTTTGTTTTTCCATATGCACATCACATTTATTTGCATTAAATCCCATCTTCCAGTTTATCCTCCCATATCTCAGGGCTGTAGAGTTCTTTTGCAACTCTCTGCAGCCAACTCTTCTTTTTAAGATCTTAAATAAATCATCATGATCAGCAAACTTTTCCACATAGTTATTCTTCTCCTTTACATGACAGTTTATTCAGAACTTCACTGGTCAATTCTCTTCTCTATGAAAAAAAAGATTTTTTTCCACTGCCTCCTAATTTATAGCTATTTATTTATCCAGGGTAGACTCTCTTCTCTTATATCATGGCTACTTTGTTTCCTTAAGAGTCTCTGCAGAGGCCCCAGACTTCGTCTTATCTATTTCATTCACAGTGTAGGTTACTGATCAGTGAGTTTCCAGAGTAAGTCTCCTTCTAGTCCTCTGGTATAAAGGCAATTTTAAGTGCAAAGGTACATACTTCAGTCCATAAGACTTCAGACATTTATTTGTTGAATTTCAGCAAAGCTCTTGAATGCGTTTGGCTTTGATGATGTAAAATCATTCATTTTGTCAAGTTGTCCTATGAGCTGTGCTCCTGACATTTAAATGTGATATTTGTATTCGCTTTTGTGTTCTCTGTGAAAAACAGTTCTGGCTTTAAAAAAAAAAATAAAAAAAATCTTCAAACACCTACCTGATGAAGGGAGATTCAAAATGCTAATTTTGTTCTTTTGCTACCTTGTAATCTATGTTATCATCTCATCCAAGTGCTCACTTTACCTGATAAGATTTTAGGTTTGTTTTTTATTTTTTTTTGGCATTAGTAGGTTTTTACATTTAAGCTACCAAAGTTCATGTTCTTTTCTGGTTTCTTTATCCAGACTGAACTTCACAGTTTTGAAGGATTTTATTGTTAATAGACTTCCTTACACTACTGTTTGCCCATGCTGGCTTTCTTTTGTTCTTTCTCTAATCTTCTTTGAAAATGTGTGCATTTGTGTTGTGCCTCCAACAAGAGGCTCCAAATTATTCACAAACTTCCAGTGAAGATTTGGCTTTTTCAGGGGCTCCTTTTAGCTTCTTTTTAAGTATCTATCTTACTTTCATGTTGTTCTGTTTTGTAAATATTGCAAGACAGTAGAGGTTTTTTCATCTCATTACTCACACAAAACTGTTGAGATAAAGTGTGTTCTAGAGTGGCTCTTCAACAAGAGTGTTATGGTAGTTTCATATAGACTGACTCAGAACTAGAAGAATTATTTCTCCTTGGAGGTTTCTTGTATGGCTTGGCCCAGGAATCACTGGTTGTTTAAAAAAAAAGTTTGTTAGCACTTAACTCCAAGCTTTCTATATGACAGAGCAACATTTCTGCATCATTTTCCTCCATTTTTAACTTCTGTTAATGGTCTCACTGATTTATTTCATTGTATTTTCTGATGAATGTGTTCCTCCAATTGTGCACATAGGAGGACTTTATATAGGATCACATACATGATTCTGGAATACCCCATTTGGAAGAGGCAGTAGCAGACAAGCTAGGAAAATTCTTTGCCCACAGCAGTGGTCTACTGATGTAGTTTTGGTGTAAGAACTGTAACAGAGAATCCAACTCAGTGGCAAAGACTACAAATAAAATTCTCTTAAAATGAAAACACTCTCATATTACAAGGAAGTTATTAACTGGGACGTGCTTAATTTCACTGCAATGTAAACACACTTTTGATGTTCATTTTCAAAGTATACATTTGTATATAATTATGCTTAATGCATATCATGCTCTGCAGTCTTATGATTTTACAGTTAGACTGATGGAAGTGCTTTTTTTTTTCATCTTCTTTTATTTGCATTGCAAAATATTTCTTTGTCTGTATTGTTCTTACCTGCTGGAAACAACTTTCTTTTTCATGAATCATGTAGATGAGTATTTCCAAGAGTCATGATATACCATATTTGGAAAATTTGTAAATATTTCCTACTTTCAAGTAAGTGAAGAACTACAGTAATGCACTAGTGTTGGTGCAATTTAATCTATTTTATATATATATCTGATTTAGTGACATAAAAAAAGCCCCACTTGTTATAATGTAGATTGAAAAGAGAGTTCTGACTACAGCCTTATCAGTAGCACTTTTATACGTATTTAATTTTCTTTTGCAGTGATTGTTGTCACAACAACTATTGTTTCCAGTAAGCTTCATATTCACCCAGCAATAATAATGCCATTTTAATCTTGTAAGGCTGTGTCTTCTCTAGCTGAATTAATAAGGAAACCAACTAAAAGATAATTTGGGATATCTCTGAAATGGGTGCTAATAAAAAGACTATGATTAGTCTGACTACATGTTGCTCTTAGTAATATTATGCTAATAATAGTAAATAACAGCCTTTTATTTGTGTCCTTTATTTTCTTTATAAAGGTAAATATTGGTAGATTTGCATGAAACAATACCAATGGCCATTTCCTTCTGAAGTTTATAGGCATGGCCCTGATAAATGGAACAGTGCCAGTTCTGTTTCTGTCAAGGCTTTCTCTAGGATTTCAATACCTCTCCTCAACTGAGGTGTCCTTTCATCCTATAGAAAAATAATAAAAATGTAAATCAATGTCTATCAACTATTTGCTTGTACAATAAAGTCATTATACATTATACGACAATGAATGCCTTCATGGTCATTTATAAATGTTGCAAGTGTTCCCTAGCTACAGGGGTGGCTTCAGGCAGGAGCTGCTCGAAGCCTCCCCTGTGTCCCATGGAACCAATGACAGCAGGCTCAAAGGTGAACCTGATTCTGGCTGAGGATGAGCCCATCAGCAAGAGTGGCAGAGGAAAGATTTAAGAAGGGCTGGTGAGAGGTGGAACAAGCAACTTCAGATGGACAGTGGAGTGTGAATATGTGAAAAAAACATCTCTGCAGACACCAAGGTCAGTGAAGGAAGGGCAGGTGGTGTTCTGGGTGCAGGAACAGAGATTCCCTGTGGCCTGTGGTGCAGACGATGGTGAGGAAGCTGTGCCCCTGCAGCCCATGGAGGTCCATGGGAAAGCAGAGATCCACCTGCAGCCCATGAAGAGGACCACCAGAGCAGGTGGATATCTGAAGAAGGCTGTGATGGGAACCCCCCACTGGAACAGGCTCCTGGCAGCATCTATGTCCCCGTGAAGAGAGGAGCCCACACTGTAGCAAGTTTGTTGACAGGACTTGTGACCCTGTGGGGGACCCATGCTGGAGCAGCCTGTTCCTGGAGGAACAGGCACCCCATGGAAATGACCCACATTAGTTCATGAAGCTTTGTCTCCCACAGGAGGAACCCCATGCTGTAGCAGGGGAAGAATGTAAGGAGATTTTCTCCTGAGGAGGAAAGAGCAGCAGAAACAGAGTATGATTCAGCCCCCATTCTCCATCTCCCTGCACTGCTGCAGGGGAGAAAGCTGAGAAAATCAGGAGTGACGTCAAGCCCATAAAGAAGGGAGGGGTGGGGAAAATGTATTTTTTGGCCCTTTGTTTTAGCATTTTTTTCACACTCTATTCAGATTTGATTTGCAGTAAGTTAAATTAATTCTCCCTAGATTGAGTCTGTTTTGCCCGTGATGGTAATCAGTGAGTGATCTCTCCCTGTCCTTATTTTGACCCACAAACCTTTCTTATATTATATATATAATAGTATATATTATATTTTCTCTCCCCTGTCCAGTTGAGGGGGGGGAGTGATAGAGCAGGTTTAGCGGGTGCCTGGAGTCCAGACAGGATAAACCTAGCAGACACTAACAATTGGTGCAGTCATAATTAGACTATTTCTATGTCTGGATGAGAACAGTCAATGCTAGCATAAATAGTGCAGATGTTCCCTTCTTCTGGCTCAAAAATATGTTTTGAACTTGTGAGAAGGGATCTTTGTTTCACAAAAAACAAATTAAACTTTTGGAATCTCCTGAATGGTGAAACCTCTCATTCCTCATGGGGCATGGATACTTTGTCATGGATCAGGTCATTTTCGCGTGAATTCTGCACGACGAAGGGGTGTATATTCTGCCTATTGTATATAAACATTCATATACTTCAAACTTTTCTCTCTCTTTCATTATTATTATATATGGATATATATAATCTTGCTTTACATATTTTGGAAGATGGTGCTAATATCACCGGATGTTTCTGTCTTCATTAGTGCATATTTGACTGGAGATTATTTGGCACCAACTCAAGGGGACCTCCACTAAAAATGCTTTTTGTATTCTTCTGCCTACCTTGTGGGTAGGCTGGATCTGCTTAAAATCTTTGTTTTCCCCAGTTTCAAAGGTGACGAGGGTAAATAAGACTTCTCAGAACTTTGGTGGAGCCAGGAGATCCAGAGACCTCCACAAAGTTAACTTTTTGGTTTAGACATAGGAAATGGGTTGGAAAGCAGGAACAGACCTCTCATAGGAGCAGTGTAGATTTAATGTGGTGTAGTATTTTTATCACTGGTGCTAAGGCTGGTACAGCCACAGAACAAGATATTGCACTTCATGAAAGAAAGTTGCTGAATCTGAAGATTTATTTGTAGTGTGAAAAGAAATTTTAAACGTTCTGATGAAAAAGATCTTACCAACTTAATGTGTTTTTCTTTTTCTCTCAGGTTAGATGTTTTCTTGATGTAAAGTCAAGGAATGACAGAGAAATTATTATACTAAAACAGATTCTTATACAATTATTTTATGTACAGATTAATCTAAAAATATCAAACGTGTATGGTGTATTCGACACAAAACACATTTTCTATCTTTTTCATAGTAACAGAATCCCTAAACTACTGTACAGAAGGTTTCCAAATCCTTTAAATCTTGCCATTGTGGAAAAGCCACAAGTTAGGTAGAATGTGGCCAAAAAGGGCAAATTATTATTTAACATTACTGCTATTAAAGAGTAACAGTATGTACCTTTTTTTTCTCTCAGTTTCTCATTCCTGTATCAAGGAATCTATCTATGGAAAAAAAAACAGACACTGAAGAGGCAGGGTATGAAAACTATGGATCACTACCTGAAAAATAAAATCCCCTTGTTTTCTTAACTTTCTGTATTTCATGACAAAGTGTACCAAACTACCCACTGCACATCTAGTATTTATAGATTAATCTTTTTTTCTTCCAATTCCTGCACTCTGGAGCCATCTTATTGTTTGGTCTGCTTCCAAATGCCAATCTTAGCCCAGAATGGATATTTGATCAAAAAAAGTATTTCACCATGTTGACATTGTGCTGGAGGGCTCACACAGCTTGGCATTGTGTGATACTGCGTTACTTAATCTTCTGACAAAATAGAATCACGTCTCACTACGTAACTTTTCTTACAAGTGTAAGTAGCTTCCACTTGCAGACAGGATTCCCATGTTCTTGACTAGAGCAGTCCAGTCATATGCTGTGCTCTCGTGTATAGAAACGTGAGAACTCTCAGAAGGCAAACAAGCCATGGCGGTACCGTGCACCACCATCATTTTACATATTTTTAAATGTTTCCTCTAACTGGGACTTGATCATTTCAGTCACTGTAAGGAGCCCGAAATCCAGTAGTCTTTATTTTTTACTGTCTTCTTAGAAAGAATTCTTTCTGTATGTCCAGAATTCTTCATAAAAAAGGACTGAACTAGTTTAAAAACATGCTGATTTTTCAACAGGATGTAGTCCCATAGGAAGAATTGTATTTGCATAATTAACTTCAATGACATTGTCCGGATTGCAATGATGAGCATTCTCTTGTAACATCTAATAGAAGTTAAACAAAATGTGATACAGAATTGCAGCTCCAGACTATACTCCACCACTTCATATTTTTATTTTCTTTTCATTTCTAAGGCAGTTCACAAAATCCAGATGTCAAATGTAAGTTATGTTTTGAACTAGTAACATGCGGCTACTTGCTCAGTTCACGTTTACAGGCATTTTTTGTGTCAGTTTTCTCTGTGTCTTTCGCATAGGTAGGCTGCAGATGTGCTTCTAAACATCTGTCTTTTGATGTAATATATCATATTTTAATTACTTTGCCTTCTTCTTGCATTTTATTCACATATGAAAGAAATTATTGGCTAATCCCAGGTGAGATCTATAAATAACCTTTTATGCAGAAAATATTTTTTTCTTTTCAGTAGCCTCAGTTTATTCTCGGAGTTGTATTCAGGGTTTTGTCTAAGCAAATAAGCTGTATGTCTGTTAAGGAGCTGCTTTTCTAGGTTGAAGAAAAATCTTTCACCTCTTCTTCACCTGGGGGAAGTGTAATGGTCCTTCTTTTCACTTCAAAATGTTTGGGAATAAATGATAAAATATTATGATTTTATACACAGTAATGTTTGAAAAACTTATTTTGATGTAGAAAAGGACTCATGAGTCTTTCTTAAAAATGCTTTCACTATGGACATGCTTAAACCAATACTTCATGATTTTGATAGCTAAGAATTTTCTTTTTACAGTTTTCTCCCTAAAGTTTTTATGCTTGTTAAGCTTAAAAATATAGGAAGAAGAAATCTGCACAAGTGTTATCAGCCAAAGGTAGTGTGGCCAGCACTTTCAGATATTCTCCTGGATGAAATAAAATGTCATTTTTGTGTCATTTTTCTGTATCAGAGAAACAATCAAAGACATTTTTGTGACACTTTTGTCTTACCGGGTTCTTATAGCGGAAAGTAAAATCTGGTTCTTGTCCCAAAAACTTTACCAAATTTTGAAGTACATTGATGCTGTACAAAATTTTTTCGTTTTGTGATTCAGTTTCCACGGTCAGAAAGCACCATGAGGTCTAGAGTTGTAAAGCACTGAATAACAACTAAATATTCATATTCAAGTTATGTGACCAATTCTCAGTATATGGCTTTATTTTTATGTTGTTGTTGCATACACCGGACCCATCTGTATCCACAAGATAAATTTAAATATGTTTAGTAAGAAGCTTGCTGTCAGAAGGAGCTTCCAAAGACATTGAATCAGCAGCCTGGGAACTGAACAAGCAAGTACACATTTTATCAGACTCCTGGCAAGCCTGTTCTGCACACTAACGCATCCTCCTTGGGCCAAACAGAGCTGTGCGGACACAGAAATTGAAGAACAGCTTGGCTTCAATCAAAGAAGCTAAACACTATTTATAAAATGAACTTTATTTCTATTTCTGTTTGAAAGCTATGCATAGATTCTGTTTTATGCACTTAAGTATATGTTGTGCAATAATTAGCTATGTCGTTAATAGTTTGTAATGGAATATATATGGCACCAGAAAAGCACTTAGAGTTTTGCACATGAAATCTTAGTGTCTGTTTGCATAAAGTTTTAATGACACTTCAGCCCTGTCCTGCAGAGTACATGACATATTTGTGAGGTTGTCTTCAGTACAGGAAGGGCATAAGCGACAATGAGGTAGGATTCAACCATTTTGTAAATGAAACAGAAGGCTAATAACGATCACAACCTTGTGTCATAAGAAAAGAAAATATCTCTGGAGTAATTACTGGGCAGTAACAAATCACTTTTTTTTTTCCTTGTACAAGCTAAAGCCACAGCCCAGGTTAATGACCTAAACAAAGAAGAAGATGTTAAGAGCCTTTGGTGGAGATATGGTTTAAAAGCTTGTAAGTTTATTCAGTTTTTGTGCTGCTTATCTCAAACCAGATTTGTCTGCAAGAAATCATACTCCAGAAGGAGCTGTAGAGACTCCAGTTTCTATCCCATATTATTTCTCCTCTCCCAAATGGCTTTCTCATATCATGACTTACTTAGTGCTCCAAGTGATGTAAGTAGTGGTTGCACTGTTGCTCAATATCTACTGTGAACTCTTGTGCTCAATGCTCGTGAGCAGCTCCCTCCTTACTATTCAGTGTGGCCTTTTAGCCCCATTAATTTGGAGTTGTTACTCCCTGTAAGAAGCCCCAGGCTTCTTTTAGACCTCAGGACTTGGATTTTTCTTAGCCTGCCTGGAGATTAGGTTTTATCTTGTGGAGGTTTTAGCTCGTTTAATGATCAGGTAACAGTTACCTGCATTGATTTAGCTTTTGCTCAACTTTGAATGGTTGTTTTTGTTCTGTATATTTTGTAATTAATATACAATAATAACAAATATTTGTGGGGAATGAGGGATCCATTGTCATGGAATAAAACGCAGCATAGATGGATAAAGACATGGAATAATAGAGAACTTCCTGAAAATATAGAGAGGTGGTGACTTTGAAGACTCCAGAGTTGTAAGCAACTGACCTATGCCCAACTATTGTTCATCACAGGAATGTCATCTGAATGAAACCTGGTTTAGTCATAATAAAGGAAGCAAGAGGCTCAAGAAAAATATGCCATGTACGTAAAAACCGTAGGTACGTAGAAAGAATGGATGCAGCCTGGACTTTCAGAAAAACTGAGATAGAGCAAGGTGTAGAGCAGTTTAGCAAACACATAAAGTTGCTCTAAGCATACATTACTATCAGGGGGATGACACCATCATCATCACCACCAAACTTCTCCTGGCATACTGATGACTTGCTGTAAAAATTTCCCCTCCCAGAATTTTAGCCTTTGGCTTTAGGAACTCAGAGGAGCAAAGGGTGAGAATAATGCCATAGAAAGGAGGAAATACACTTGAAATTTTTGTATATATAATATTGTGGCTGTAATATATTTGGAAGTATAATCACTGCAACTAGACTAATATTTATTTCATTAGACTTCAATTTATTTTAATATTTTAGCACTTTAAATATTACCATTGAATTATTCTAACAGTGAATTCCTGCATTTGCATGTTCCATTTGTCAAAACTGTTACACTCTGGCAATCTATAACTTTCATGCAAAATATTGGTAATACAAGAGACATTAATAGAACAAAACAAAACAGGTTTTGGATGTATTTCCCAAACATATAGCATCTGGACCTTTTTAAAATAATATGTTATTCCTGCAGGCTGGAAAAATAGGGAACTTTTCACTGGAGCAAAGCCAACAGGCCATTCAAAAATAATTGAAGCTCAAATTTGTGTCAAAAAAAAAAATCATATAAAGCTGATGCATGGAAAGGAGTGATTTACAAATAAGCATTTGTGTTTGCATATTTTATGAGATTTATGGAGTTCTCAGAAACCTGCACATGTCCAGAGCAGACAGACCCTTCCTTCTGTGGTGGAAGACAAATGTTCAACACTGTCATAAGACAGCTCTTCTTCCTATTTTTTTTTGTACAAATGGTTTCTTGACAGGCCAGAAAGTGGTGCTTAGCTCTTTTTCAGCTGAAAATCCATTGAGCTTTTTTTTTCTCCAGCTCAGTTTTATTTCCTTTGTGAGCTTTGTTAGTGGTTTTTTCCTTTTTTTTTCCCCCAAAGTTCATGGAAATTTTTATAATTTTTCTTACAATTTCATACCAAGAAATGCAGGCAATATTCCAAGTAAGGCTGCCTGACACCTGTAAAAGATACTCCTCTGCTTTCAGAAATGAAATCTCTGTGTGGGCAATTGAAATTTGTTTGCTTGTTTTTGTAGCTAAAATACTGTAAGATTGTGTCGAATTTATTGAAGACTCTCATGCAATGATTACTTTCCAGAGAGCTTTCTTTTAGATTTTTTAGATAAGGGAATCAGAATGTAATTATTTTCTTTTCCAGACCGTGCAATATTTGCATTCCTCTTTTTTCATTCCATTTTCCTTTCCTCATGATGAAGATTCTTTGTCATACCTCAATTGGTTGAAGGTAACTTTATATTGATATTAGAATTTATGGCTTTTGGTGGTAGTGGTAACTTACTACCAACACTGGTTTTTATAATCATTATAACTTCTTGGGTGTTATTTATATTGTGTCAAATATATAAAACCTAAGGAACTTCTGAACATCTATCACGTATGTCAAGAATTTTTATAGCAAATGTCTTATAGGCTGTGGGAAGTTGACTTAAGTCAGAATGGTTGTACCAGAAAATAATTTGGTTAAACTTACCCCTTTATGAATGGAGAAAGACAAGATAGTCCTATCTATCATAATTTGTTGCAATTGTTTTTTAAATCACACAACAAGAATCAACAGCTGCAAGTCTATCTGTTCTATTTGTCTTTTTTTCACTTTCACGCACCTTGTATGTATGTTCCCTAAAAAAATAGTGAAGAAGGCCGTTTAAATTACTTTTTCTGTAGAAGTTGTGGCCAATACCATTATTGCAATTGAAGAGACAGCAAACCGGATGAGGGGCAATTTATGCCTGGGAAACTTAAATATATTATTAAAGGGAATGTGAATTTCACTTTATTTCTCAATAATTTGCTTGTGATTGTGCTTTCCATCAAGCAAAATGGCCTGCAAAGACTTAAAATTACAATAAACTAAGAACCACTTCTCTGACCTTCGCATCTGACTTTCAATCCATATCTTCCATTTAAATAGGAAAGTAGCAACCTGGTCTAAGATAAAGAATATACTGTAGCTGTTTCCTGGAATAGGAAGAAGACAGCTATGGTGTTTGCCACAGGCATATGAAATAGATGAAAGAAAGATAAGTGCTTTAAAAAAAGGTGGACCATAATGAATATATGGGAATGAAGAAAGGAAATGGTTTGTTTTCTTTCCCCCAAAGTAAAAGGAAAAAAACTTTCTCTAGAAGAATAAAAGAGTTTTCTTTGAGAAGCAGGAATCTGGTATGTTTCTTCAATCTTAATAAAGCATTTAGGCAGAGGGAGCTCTCTAACACTTGAAGGGAGCAGAGACTGAAATGTTTTCCCTCTGACACAGAGTCTTACAATAGTGAGGTTTTATGTTTAATGGGATGCAGGGTCATTTCCCGTGGGCTATTTAGTGGACCTTTGTAGCTTCAAAATGTGATTCTTCCCTCAGAAGGGCCTAAAGCTGATTATTAACCATGATTCATAAATTCTTCAGAAGATGATCAAGTTAGGTTTATGAATTCAAGCTGAGACAGAATGCAGCTGCCTCCTTTCTGCCTGTAAATACCAAGAAGCACTGCAACTTACAGAAAAATAACATTTTTAAGTGGATTTTCCTTCCTCATTGTCCTTTTCCAACGAGAAAACAGCTGTTTACATGAATTTTTGGTACTTGCAAAGGGAAGAAAAGGGAAAAGAATGAAAAAAACCCATGTATTTCAGTTTCTGATTAGAATGGCACATCTCATGAGTTCGTTTTCTGAGACAGTTGTTGATTTTAAAGGGACGACTCAAAACAGTGGAGGAGTTGGAAACTGTTCACTGCATGAAATCTGTTCTGATCCACGATCAGATCCAACAATGATTCAAACAACCCGTGATACTATATTAAGTGTATGGTACAGTATGAATACATGGAGGAACACTAATAGAAATACTCTAAGCATCATTGTTGGAGTGAGAACTCCTCTAGACCTAGGCCAAGAGGAAAACCAAAGCACAGGGATTGTTTTAAAACCTTTGGATAAGCTGAGGTACATGAAGTCACACCAAAGTGAAATAGAAATATAGATTTTTAACTTTTAGTAGAAATATATGTTAAGTGTTTTAAACATTGAAAAGCTGCAGAAAAGAGACCTTAAGCACAGTTTGTACTGCAGCAGTGTTACCTTTTCACAGAATTTCCTTACTTTAGACAAAACATAGATGGAACTGTACTGTTCATATTTTTTAGATAGAGTGTTCACATAAACAATAAGAGCTGATAGAAATTATATACACAAATCTGTGTAATACCTTTGCAGTACTTGCGTAAGATTTACGACCATTAAAATTAAACCAGGATAGGTTAAGAAAAGAAAAACTAGAATCGTGTGTTAATTTTATTGGTCAATTAGCAAATATAATCCTCACTTCTGTAAGTTTAGAAAAAAAGAAAAAAGAAGATGTGTAGCCTGCTGCTGCTGTTTGCTGTTATCATTTTTCCCCTTCGAACTCTACCTTCAGAAAACNGTTACATTTTTCCCCTTCGAACTCTACCTTCAGAAAACTATGGAACTATGAAATAAAGGACTTTAGCCAGACAGCAGCCTCCTCTGCTCTTTCGCCCTCAGCTGAAAAGGGAGGATATCCCGTCAAAACTCAACACATTATTACCACACTGAAGGAGACTTTGCCCAAGGCATGTGATTGTTCTTTTTCTCTAGGGTAGAGCTACAGATTTGTAGGCCAAATACTCTAAATAAATAAAGCCTGGGCAGAATGTATTGGCTTCTGCATATTTTCTGCTGTTTTTACTTTCCAAAGGTAGCAACTATGGACAAGGCATATCAAAGTCCTACTTATATCAGCACAGATGATACTATAAACTACAGATATGGCTGTCATGCATAGAGACACAAACTCAGAATATCCTGTGAATCTGAAAATGTTGTTAGGACACAGAGCACTGTTTCTAGCTTATTCTGGCAAAAGCCTTTTGTTATATGTAACTTAGTGAAAGTCTTCTTGCTAGTATTTAATCTGACTGGCTTGTTTTAAGTGTTTGGTCTTTTGCTTATATGATCTCTGATCCTCCTTTGGTTGAAATCAGCCAGAGTACTTACATTTACTTTGTGTATGACAGTAGTTCAATTTACAATGAACTTTATACTTAAAGTTGAATTATCATCTTTCTACCAGTAAAGAACAACTTCTGTCCAGCAAAATAAAGTCTAAGGACGTATAACACGTATTGCTCTTTACATAAGTCATATCATATTTTTTTCTTTAAAGTGATGACATTAGTGTCTATGTTAGCTACTTGAATAACACAACTCCATTTTCCTATAAAAGACAAAGTCATGGATTCAGTTCTTTTTTATTTGGCAGACTTTTTAGATTTAGTTGTTCAAATGAGTGAACTAAGGGAAGGAGGGACAAGAGCCATTTTCTTTGTCAGACGTCTTATTCTTGGAGGTTTTTTAATATTTTGATACAATTCTTTTATTTAAAATTTATTTATTTTCTTGTTAACAAGTTAGTTCATCTACAAAATATTTGGTTTATAAAAATTTTAGTCAACTTGTCGAAATTCTTTACAAGCAAGCTGTCCTGATTGTGGGAGTGAGAAGCAGAGTTTAGTGCTGTGTATGTATGTGTCTATTTATGATTGTTGATGAGCTGATTCAAGATGCATATGTTATCTACACTTTTAAGGTATTCTATTCAAAACTTTGTCATAATGTATTTTCAGAAGTATTTATTAATATTATGAGGTAAAATTATGTTTTTGTGGAAATATTTTGTGCCTCTGATGCTACCTTAGTAAATTGTGCTTTACCATGAATAAATCTGTCTCTGTACTAGAAGGTCAGCAGCTTTCATAATAATTTCCTCTTCCCTTTTTTCCTTAAGTCTGTATAAGAAGTGGTCCACAAAGTTCAGGATTCAGCAGGGAAGACACAATAAATTCAAATGAAGGTACTGATTGCTGAGTGATGACATGAGAGAAGGTAGCAGATGCCCAGCCTTACCGTATCTGAAAAGGTGCCCAGGGTTCCAGGAGTAAGTACTGATCTGCAAACAACCCCCTAATATGGAGGATCGAGGTCTGGGGCATTAAGACAGCCACTGCTGAATTCAGTTTACTTTGCTTTGGTTTCAAGCTGGCTTTTTTCACCCTGTCAGACCAAACAGAGCCAGAAAAATAGAACTAAAGGTATTCAAAAGCAGCGCAGGTTAATCAGAGATTTATTGATGTAAGGCTGGCAGTCTCTGGCTGGGGGATGAAAAAGACAGGCAAATGTAGCAATTACTTAATTAATCTCCCTGTTATGTGCTTAAACTCCAAAGCTTTGAACTCAAGCATATTTTTTCCTGTGTTGGCTTTGTCAAATTTAGGGCAGAATGATAACACAACTGGAATTACGTTCTACTAAATAATTTTAAGAGTCTCCTCAAACAGAATGATGTCTTATTGATTTTGATACATAGGTAGAGTTTACTTGAAAATGGGAGTCTTAGAGTGTATCATCCTCATGGTGGGACTCCATGATTTCTTGGTGCTTGTGCTTTGTGCTTACAGGCCTGTCCATGAAGTGCATTGCCTCCAAAATATTTCCATTCATTTACTTCTTTATACTCTTCTATCTAGCAACCTTAATTATTGCTTCCTACCTAGGCATATTCTATTTTTTCCCTATAAAGTACACTTAAAAGAAACATTTTCTTAGCTGCATCTCCGGAATGACTTCTCTTGAATGCCTATAATGCAATAAATCGATGGAGAATCCACACTGAAGAGATTAAACATTACTTCACAGAAATATTGGCTGGTGAAAACAATCAGACTTTGATTCATGTAATTTATTATAATCTCACATTCTCCTTCCTGTCTTGATAGCAAAGCTGCCAGTTAAGATCACATTTGAAGATTTCTGCAGTTTTTGCTGTTATTACTTGATATTAAACTTGCATTTTGTTATTATTACTGCTATTTGTTATTAAACTAAAATGATACTAAACAGTATGTTTGAGTGTGGCTTCACCTTTGTGCTGTCCCACACCTTCTGCATAAGTATTTAGAGTTTTATAACCAAATTTCCAGAGGTTAAGGGAAGCTATAGGAGGGACTTGGGCAGCTGCAGTTTGGTTGTCCAAAATTAATATCATCAATGAAGTGGAAGTTGTCTGGAGTTTCATTTCAGTTTGCTCTCTTCAGGCTGAGCAAGCCGAGTTACTTCAGCCACTCTGCATGTGGGTAAGGACTCTTCTAGACTTGGAAGAGGCAGACCAGGATCTACAATGAACTCACGTAAAAACTTACTCCTTCTGGTAGCTTTAATAGCTGGAATGGTAGGTAAATGCCCAGCTTTTGAACATTCCATGCCATTGAAGATCCTTTCTCTTCTGATATAATTTTACTAATCTTTTACCTCATTTTGATAAACAGCTCCTTCTGTCTTTGTGCCTGTGCCCCTTTGTCCTCCTCATGTCAATTTTTGTCCTGCTAGATCCCCGTAATTTCTCAGCTGTGCACATTCACAATTTTTAGGGCTCCCTGTGCAACTGCTATTTTGTCCTTCCCTTCATGCACATTCCCTGTCCATATGTTTCTACTACTGGTAGCACCCTAAATCTCCCTCATCTCACTTGTAATCCCTAGTGCTGCTATGAGCTCCCACTAGTTGCTTCAGCCAGCAAAGTCTACTCTTCCTTAACTTCTCCATCAGCTCCTACACTGGCAAAATGTAGAAAGTGTAAATATATATTGCATGTACCAAAGTTCTGTACAAATGATGACTAAAACACTGTTCCAGTGTTCTAGGGTCAACTTATCCCCTTCCACAAAAAATCCCCAAAACCCCAAAACAAACAAACAAACAAACAAACAAATAAATGAAATCTAAGAAAGACAGCAGATGCAATTATGATAGTCTCAGGAGAACCTGACTAAAATATTTGTCCCATCATTGATGAGGACAGGAATCACACATCACATGATATGATTATCTTAATTAATTGGATCTCTTCCCTTCAGCGCTGGTACTTACATGATATTGCTATACTTTTCATCACTATATCTTCAGGGAAAGTAAACAACACTGAGAAAACAGGCTTTTCTTCCAAGGTGCATTGAGGTTGGCAATGGTCTTTTGAAGAAACTAATCTGCAGAGTGTAAAAAGGTCCTGTAATTCATTCACACAGAAAGAAGACCTCCTAATCCATCATGTCGTTTCTCTGAACTATTGAGATTTCTTAGAATCTGTCAAAATTCTCCCCAAAATCTCGCTACATTTTATATGATGTATTTAGGTGCTACTTGGGTAGAAAGGATGTCCTCTAGAAAAACTAGTTAAATTTTAGCAAATTAACATCTCAGGTTTTTCAAATTTCAACTATTTTGGTGTTAATGAGATTTTTTCATCTTTAGCTCCAGTAGACATAAATATTCCTTGATTATTCCAAGGTATGTCCTCTTTCCAAAGTAATACAAGCCTACAAGCAACCACTAGGTAACAGCTTTGCTATAATTCCAATTATTCCCATTGTCTCTCTTTTGCAAGCTATTGGTTTGTGAGAAAGACCATGTCATAGAGAAAAGGTATTTATTATGCAACTGTTATATAACAGTTAAACTGCTTACTACATGTCTTTTAAATTCTAAAATAAAATATTATCATGAAGATTTTGGGAATCCTGTGACAAAGGCATAAAATCTGGGTAAAAAAGTTGTGGAGTAATGTCCTAAAAGGAAAATATCATGTGTAGATTCAGGAAACCCTAGTATTAAAAGAAAAAAAAAAAATATACAAATTAGTCTTTCAGGCACATCTGAAAACAAAGACAAACACGACAAGCAAATAAATTTTCTTATTGGCCACTCTGCAGAAAATTCTGGAAATATGGTCTACCTCTAGGTGATCTAAGTTCCTTTAAGAAGAAGAAATCTTTCTTTGCAAACAGTTGCAAAATAAATGAGCTTTTCAAAATTAACACCAGGATAATCTTTAGAAAGCTGGCTGTGCAGTTATTACAGGTTTAATTTTATTGGTAGATAATGTCCATATTTAATATACTTGAATTTTTGAAAAGCTGATATTCCTGAAAAGTAGAACATTAATTGAAAAGTTTACAAATGTCAGCAAAGACATTGATATACTTCTATTTTAAAATTATATGGGTTTGAGGGGATTTTTGTTTAGTGTTTTCAGAATTCCTTAAGATTTTAATTCCTGAATTCCCTCTGGGTCAGTCAAATCATACCTAATAATGTATTCTAACAGATGAGTAATCACAAGGATATGAAAATATCTAAGCCTGTACTTTGAAACACCGTGTTTTAAAAAGTTAACAATAACATTGTTCTTTTAGAAGAATGCTTTTCCAGACAATGATAATAATAATAATAATAATAATAATAATATAGATAAGTTCTTAATAGATTTTGGCATAAAAAATAGAAAAATATATAAACTAATACTGTGAAAGAATTTGTAGATTTTAGAATTAAACACTTGACATCTTTGTTTAAGGATTTGTATTTCCCAGGTCCTGATCCTGAAACACAACTTCTGTTATGTAAGTGGACTTGCAAACTGTAAACCTAGACTGTAAAATTAACATTGCAGTATCTCTTTTGCAAGGGTTTGGCCCCAAATGGTAGAACCTTGCCAGACCTTTCTTCTTTAAATAGATTTATGAGAATGTCTGCTTTTGTCTTTCTACAAATTAGAGATTAAGCTTGCAGATCTGGAGAAGAAAAGCCAAGCTATTCTAGTCTAGTCTGAACCACAGCCAAAGGAGAGGCTCAGATCAAAGTATTTGGATTTGAACCTTAGCTGTATGTATTGGAGGGTGCATGTGTATGTGTATGTATGTATTTATATTTATATATTGCCGGGGTCCAGATGTGTGATTTAATCTCTTCATGCATTGTATGACTTTATTTGCAGTCCACAAGTCATCTGAATGATGAGCTGAGAATTTATTTAGATATTGAAATAAATTCTAAGGCTCAGTGATTTTTTCTGCATCTACAGAAAATATGTGAAAGCCACAGTAGCTGATACTTATATAGAATTTAAACATACAAAACATGAAACGCTACTAGTTTGTGATGCAAATTGATTTACAAAACTTTTTTTTTTTTTCCCGTCATTGCTAAATCTATGCTATATTTTATGAACCACAGGTGAAAAGTGAAAAGGTAAATGGCTGGAATATATATATAAGACAATGCAACTCATTTTTAATGAGAAGCAAAGAGAAGTAGAAATGGAAAAGACTTTTTGTTGTTTCTTCAAAAGTAAAAATAATGAACACAGTAGAGTTTCTATTATTTAGCTTACATTCTTCATTTGGGCACTTCAAGCTTCATAATTTCACGAAAGGAGATAGTAAAAATCAATCATGTTTTGATCCTTATATTTATAAACTTTGACCCATAGCTAAAATATAAAAAAATGTAGTGCTATCTTCCCCCCTGCCCCTTAACGCTGAATGTAAATTGACCCACTGTACATTTTAAGATCAAGCTTGGAACTCAATTTAAATTCTAGCACATTCAAACTTCTTAAAAATATAAGTTCCATTCAAATGGGAGTTTTTTCACTGCACACAGAGCTCTAATCAAAAGTAGAGCTGTATAGAATGATTTAAATTTAATCCAAATCTCAGTGAATTTCATGAATCTGACTATTCAAGCTTTACATGACTGGGCTCATAAAAGTTATTTCTGCTTTTATGCATGATAGGTTGCGGGTTGCTGCTGCTTCTGGGCTTCACAACAAATGCCACAAACCAGAGTTCATCTCTGCCTTCATGCATTTTTCATAGCTGCAGCTAAAAAGTAAAACTGTACTGATTGATAATAGTTGATGAATGTGTAAGCTGTTAGTGAATGTTTTCCAGAGGTTTCCACTAGTTTGGGTCACAGGGAGTTGAACTGGATAACGGATTATCCATAAAGATCACATTAGTGTATTAAAGAATAGGTCAAATACCAACATCAGACACACACACAATTTATTATTTTTCCCATTAGTGATATTCCTGAACACTCTAATAAACAGTATTTTACACCTTTTCTCAATTGTAGATATTTACTATGGTTTCTTCTTTCAGGGGTAAAAATATAATGGACTGTCTATTCTAAATGTGTTTCATATTGAGAAATTAGCATTTTAGGCTGAATTATACCTTTTTCCCCCATTCTTTTTTTGTAATAATGCCAAAGTTCTTCACAGACACAAAATGTGTGGAGCTCACTTTATGAAAACTGACATATTTTGCCAGAATTGTGTTATCACATTTCCATAGAAAATTTCTTTTTCTAGTTTTCTTTGCACAGTGAATACAGGGACTATAATATCTTTTTTCCTTCTGCTGATATTTAATGACTTACTTTCTCACCATAGCAGGTTAAATGTTTGTTCTTTCATGACAAGAATGATGTTTCTCATTTCACAAGTGGTGCCATTTGGAAGCAAGGATCTATAGTAAAGTTTTAGCTTAACAGTTACATTCATAATTGGAAAATATCTGAAGGAAAAGAGTATCCAGAATAGGTGCAAGATATATTCACTAGAAATATGTACATACTTTTTGAGAAATTCTTAGCAAAAATTAACATGTAAATCTGCATCAGAGAGCAGTTTAAGCTCTTTCCATTTCTGTCTGCAAGCAAACACGGGAGAATATCACACCATCACTTCTTTTTGGAATTACACATTTAGGGCATTCATAAAGGAAGGCATGGCAAATGAAACACCTTTTCCTTATTTTCCAGGCTTCCATGACAACTTCAGTGTTTCGAAATAGGGTCAGAGAGTCACATGGGGGAATGGGGTGATTTACTCCATTGGAACCCTACTACACAGCCTCTCTCCTTCTGTGTTGGGACATGATACTTGTCTGGTGTAGAGCTAGCTGGAGGCCACATCACAGCTTCACACTATGCTCTTGCCTCTCACTCTGGATTAGGAATGCTATACAAGACGAGACCATACAGACAGAGATGAAGCGTATCACTGTATTGTAGTTTCAACACCCAATATAAAGGAGAGGACAAGTTATTGGCTAAATATTTACTTGTTATCAATGAATTAACAGAAATGGTTGACTAACAAAGCAAGATCTCTAATTTAGCATGTTTGTCTCATGCCTCATTTCAGTCCCCTTCTCCATTCTAGAACTATCTTTTTCCTAATATATGTGCTTAGACAGTTGCATGAGAGTCCTCCTTTTCTCCTCAGAGTCTGGAAACATCTACTTGATTTTGGAGATCCAATCACCCAGACTTTTGCAGAGGTCTGCAGGAAAACCTTATAGAAGCAAAACGAAATTTTACTACAATCACAAAAATTATGAGGGAGGGACAAACTCTTGTTCTCCTATCAATGCAAAGAAACCTTTTACTTAATATCCAATAAATTACTATGAATTTCCAAACTTTAAATTTCCTTAAGCATTTTTATAAAATATTTGCGTACTTTTATGCCGCTTTGGAATATCTCGGGTCAGTGCTTGACAAGATGCGTAAGATGCTGTCACTAAAATATTGCAACCACTTAATAATTAAGAATAATATTCCACTGCGAACTAGACTTCTGCTACAAGTCTACTTGTAGCAAGGAACTTGGTGCAAGGGAAGTGCATCAGTAGGCTCTTATATTTCCCTTACGTCTCTTTTCAAGTGGGTTGTCGAACAAATGTAGTCTCCGTTGCACATATAGATTACAGCTTCCTGAAAAAAGAACCATAAACACTCTAAGTATGTACCATGGATCTGCAGGAGGAGCCATCCACACATTGATTCTGAATTTAATTACATAAATCAAATATCATGTCAAGCATTTGGAGTGATTTTGGAGTGAAGCTTCTGATTTTGTTTTCTCAAAAAATGTAATTTGCATATCTGAAAATTGACCAACAGGTGATTAATAGAAAAAAAAATCAGGAAATTCACTTTCGAATCATGTTTCTGCTTCAATGCAATATCTCAAATATCAGCCCAGATTCAGAATCAAACAGAAACTTAATGCAATTTTTATGGTATAACTCTGAAAGGCACCGTCTGTATGCATATTTGACCTTGTGTCATAGCTGTGTTAACCTAGCATTGTGGCAATGTCTTACAATATTTGAAGCGTGTAGCTTGAAAATGGGGAATACTTTACTTCTATGGTTTGAGGCTTTTTCTCCGAAATGAACGTGAATTAATGAGAAGGAAGATACAATTCATTTTTTGTTCATTAACAGGTTTGACTATCAAATCTATGATCTCCTTTACCTCCAACATTATGATTATGAATTATCTAGAATGATTTGGATCAGTTGAAGATTCACAGCCAGGGAGTATGAAGGAATTTCTGGAGCAGCTGAAATTTTGTCTCTGTAATTGAAAAAAATCCCCGTATATCCTGAGGTACATTCATCTGTCACTTAGTGAAGACTATGAGTTTTAATGTTTTGAATGTGAATTAAATCTGCCCAAGGCAGGCTTATAAATGTTTCTGGAAGGTTTTTTACCTCTGATCTTTTAACCTCTTGAAGTATTTTAGGCAGAATGGTTGAATGTCTAAAGCCTGTGGAGGACAACTAATGGAGCAGGCATTTTATCACCCTAAATGTCTGGATTGAAATATGATTAGCAATCTGATGTGTTTTGGTCATATCACATGGAATTTGGAGGTGGAGTGTTGAAAACTGTGTGAGAAAGGCCTGGCTGGAGAAAGAAATTACTTTCTAATTTTCACTTAAATTCCACTATTTCTCTCATATTAATTTATGATATTTGTGGCTGAGTATCCACCTAATTTACTTAATATGTTTTTCTCATTCCTTTTCCAATTTGCATACATTACTGTACCTCATTTGAAACTATAATTTGAATCTTATGCTTATACCAATTAACATTAATTTATTGATGCAAAGAGACAAAAGAAGCTTTCAGATCTTTTTGGAAATAGTGGCTTCAAACTAGAATATCCAGTAAGAGTTTGTATTAATGATGTAATAGCAAAGCTGGCTTGTTTAGTCAGTTGATATCCTTTTTGATAGGGCTGGAATTCTGTGGAAAACAGATTTGCTTTTATTCATAAGCAGATTAATAAAGTTACTACTGAAATGCTGCCTGACTCTCGAGTTCTCCATTACCTCTTACAAGTACAGTAGTAAAAGTTCAAAAAGAGCAACTAAATAAAATTACCATAATCAGCTCAGTCCATAAGGGTTATGAACTGGGAGATAGAACAAGGAATAAAATGATTGGTACACAGAAAGAAGTAAATCTCAGAAAGGGCTGCAGATTCATACCATTGAAAACAGATATTTGTCCCCTTGTTAAACACAAGCAATAGTTCATTGATAAAAAATGCAGAGCAGAGTTCTATGCTGTCTACCAGAAGCAGAGCTTTACATCTATGTCTGAGAGTAATCCTGAAGAAAGCAAGTAAAATCTTCTGATTGATGGGTCAAACATCACTGCAAACATCACAGATCAAGAATTGTTGTGCCAACTTTTAGAAGATTCTCAAAAAAATTGTGTTTTTGGTGACCTTTGAAAATGTAATAGAAGTTCAGAATTGTTTTGAATAAACAATACATTGTGATGCTTCTGTTCTTACTGACTGATAAAGGATAGATTGATGGTCAGAAGAAATAAGCTTGGTATTGATGAGAATAACAGTCAAGAAAATGAAAAGGTTGATGTTAAGTAGCCTAACAATTTTTGATGGAGTATGTCAGTCACTGTGAAATTGTGTGGAAATAAATATCTAGTGTGCTGAGATTTTTTCACTTAGGACATAGAATCTGTCTCTATAATAAAACATCTCTAGTTTTATGGGAATATCTGTAGTCCTAGAAATTAGGTCTAGTGTCCTTTGGTTAGATCCTGTTAACATACTTTAAATATGCATTTGCATGACCATAGAACCACAAAATAATTCAGGTTGAAAGGGACCTCAGAAGGTAATGTAGTCCAACTTCCTGCTCAGCAAGAGGGTCAGAAGAGTCAGCAATGAGATCAGATCAGCTTGTTCAGATCTGCATCCAGCTATGTCTCCAAGGATGAAGATCCTCCCTGTTCCCCTATTTTGCTATCCTTCTGTCCAGTTGAAATCTCTCTTATTGCAATGCAAGTCTATTGAGAAGCAACAAAAGAATTTAACACAGCAAACTAAAAAGAAATAAAAGCTATTAAAAATCATGGTGAAAGTCTTCTTGGGACACATTTCTGGGCATAAAAAGGAGAGAAATGTGACTAGGAATAGTAAACTTGAATTTATCAAGGATAAATCATATTTGATCAGCCTGACTGCCTTCTATGAAAAAATGTCTGATTTATGGTCGGGAATAATGCTGGATATCATTCATAAAGATTTTAGCAAGGGTTTTGATACAAGGTAGGACCAAAAAGTCAATGTAAAAAACTGATTGTGTGTTAAGGGTAAAAAGTGGTATCTCGTGCATTGTACTCTACCTGTATACTGGTAACGAGTTGGACACCACAAGAGTCTATCATGAGGAAGTCTGGAAAATTAAGCTTTATTGAGAACTGTGAAAGTTCTGCTATAGAAGCTTGAGATTTTATTTGGATTTGGATAGAAATCTCTGCAATGCTGTTAGTGAAAGGATTGCTAGCAGAAACTGTTTCTGGATGGTTCTGACTCATTTCAGGAGTCTTGCAGTCTCCAAATGCAGAATGTAAACCAAATGATATAAATATACACAGGCTTCAGACATTTCTGAATGAGGAATTTCTGCATAGGAGACTTCTTGAATTAAGACATTAATATCCTTTGCCATTAATATGTCTTCAACAAGAAATGTAATTGTCCAAATGGCCTTTTGATTACAGTCGTGATTACAGTATTATTAAGCTCAATTCGAATGAAAGGATAAGCAAAAAAATTCAAACCCGAGGTTTATGATTTTAGAAGGGTGAAGTGAGAAATCAGGGAACTAGTACATGAACTCAAATTGCCCAACTATTTAGAGATTTGAGTAGGGAAGAGATTTGAAATTTCTGTAAAGACAAATGTGCATAAACTTCTGGAGTTTCAGTTTAATACAGGGAATTATTTGTGGAAAGGGTTCTAAAATATAAACAAAACTCAGGACACTTGCATCAAGAAATAAGCCTAGCAATGTCAAAAAAATTGATTAATCAATATAGAAAGCTTTAATTTAAAGGTGGGGTGGAGATGAAGGAGAAAATAGTCAGAATAATAAATTTTTTGGTCCTGAAAAGAAAATATGAAAGTTAAGAAAGATTTGTAAACACATCATGAGAAAACTAAGGCTTCTTTGCAGTAAGAGAGAGTAAAAGCCCTAGATTAATAGAACACTATAATTTTTAGTAAAGATAATAATAACTAATAGAAAGACAAAGACAGAAAGACTAATAAGGATAAAAGTATGGAAGTTAAAATCCCACATATGAGGTTGAGGAAAACTCAAAAATTGAATGTGTTCCAATCACAAAGACCTGATATCTCGAGCTCAGTTATGGAAAAAAGAAAACTGGCATATTAAACAAGTAGATTTCTAAGTATACCAAATTGGAAGAGGGAATCTATAAATGTAGAATAATGAATATTTATATGTCTACATATAGATATAACTTTTTTTTATTACTAAGAGAAGAGGTCAGCTGACCTATCAGCTAGATCTAAGTAATGTAAAAAATATCAGAACGCATTTTGGAGGAAAGTATAATAATACATACAGGTAAATGAAAAATGGGACAAAAAGAAATACATATTAAGAGAAGGCAGATTGTTCCAGACTAATTTTTCTTTTATTGATTGAATAATTGTCTTTCTACACTAGAAAAATATCACAGACCTCATAAAAATAAGGAAATGTAAGGAAAGCTCAGATATTCTCCTGGAAAAGAAGTATTAGTCAAGAATCATAGAGACAATCTGATATAACGCTAAATAGGAAGTTGCTCATTAAGACGATAGAGATGATAACTAAATCCTAAAACAAATAATCAACTTCCTAACAGGTAAACCAGACTGTCCTGGAAGGGGAAATATTGGTCTGGCACAAAGATGCTTGCCAATGTGTTCGTTAATGAAGTCAGAGCTAGAATTTAGACCAGGATGATGAAAATCCTTCTGACATAACATATGGCAATGCTATCAACAGAAAAAAGAATTGAATACAGTATAGAAAGAAATAGAATGTGTCTGCATTAGCATTTTATTTCAGGGCAGGAGGGAGCTTTTGACGTCGGTCTCCTGATTTTCCCCGCTTACTGACCTGTGGCTCAGAATGCAAGCGTCTCAAAGAGCATCTGGAAGATGTTTCCTGGAGTATCAGGAAATGGACCTGATGCTCTTCAGTCACAAATAGCTTCACAGTACCAGACCAAAGTTTAAAAAACCCTTACCCCAAAATGTGTGGGCATCATATCCGTAGTACCAGCTACTCTGCTCTACAGACCCATCCGTACTAATCCACACTGTTCAGTAATGTAGGCATAGAATGTAGATGTAGACTTGATAGCTACTTATTTATTTATTTTCACTATGGAGTTATAAATTATATATTCCTGTTAGGTAAAATTACACTGAAACCCAAGACAGTATATATCACATGCTCAGCACAGTGGTCACAAATAGGATCAGATTAGCCAAGTCTGAACTAACGCCTCTGGTATAGGTCTTGGGTAGACAGTAGGATCTGAGCACCAAACCTTTGTGTTACAGATCCACCACTACTGTGCAGTTCTACTTTCTGAAGCAGGAACAGTCTTTAAAGCACTTGGAGCTGGAATAGCAGAGGGATTTATCAGCTGGAAGTAGAAACTTTGGTTATATTACTTCATCACAGAATAGCGTAAAAAAATGAAGTGATATGACTGGAAAAGAGAGTCAGCATTTTTAAAAATTGATGTATAAATCATGACAAATTATTATTAATATCTTTATACTAGAAGCTGAAGAACATATTTTCCAAGATGAAAATGCTTTTAAATGTTGGTGTTTTTTTACATATGCTTAAAACATTACTTGGAACATCTGAATTTTGAACAATATTTGCTCCTCATGCTAAACATTTACAGTGTCTTAACTTGAGAATGCAAAACTGAGATTCTCAGAATCATGTTATTTCCTTTCTTTGTCCCAAATCACAAATAATTTAAGTAAGCAAAATAAAACCCCATTGCTACAGTTTCAAATTTCTATGGAATACTGATAAAATAGTATTGATAAGAATCTATTTTAATATATATATATGTGTATATAATCATCTGGCTGTGGATCTTCTGTAACTGAGGGGCTGGAGTCTATCAACTGTCTCTGACCTATTCATCAGTTTGGATGAAAAAAAGAGTTAGGGTGGCAAGTTACATCTACAATGCATTTTTACATATTTGTGGTAATATACACTAATGTATTTGTGCTAATTATCACATTCTGTATGATTTTCTTCATTTTTCTCAAGATATTTATTCCTAATATATTTGTATACCTTGCAAGAAACTAGTTTGATGGTAAATCGTCATTCAATCTGTTATTTGATTTAAAAAGTAAACTCTTAGGAACCCTAAGGAAATCTTGTAAAAACCTTATGAAAGTATAACAAAGTATGTAGAGTGCCTTATGCTTTGCAGAGAGGCAGAGTTGCCTCATCACATTACTGGTCATGAAACTACTGAACAGATGTTTAGGTAATGGTTAATCTTGAAGAAGAACATTTTCAGAATCTGTTCTGTATCTCTATTTCTTTGTCTTTCCAATATGAAATTTAGTAAATTTCATAGAAATTTTGCCACATATGGGGAGGAAATGTTCTTCAGTCAGGTTGTTCCACAGTACCTGATAATTATTAATATCTTGCTTGTGCTTTGAGGCAGTTACTTTTTCCAAGTTCTGGATTCATCTGTTTCCTTCCAAAAATAGTACAATGATTCCAAGAAAACCTCAGTGCCCCATTATGAGCTATATTCATATTGTATCACTCAGTACTAATTACCAGGTGCTTCTTTAGGCCCTCATCTTTTAAAGATGTGATCATCTGCTCAATTTTATATTCTGTGAATACTTCCATTAAAGGCGAGGGGTTTCTCACTGGGATTAAAGGTAAAAGCACATGTTAGTCTTTATGAGATGTCTTTGGAACTGCTATTATTAGCTTTGATTTATGTATTGTCTATTTTTAAAAATTAAAATTGAATAAAAGATAAACTTTGATCATAAATTTTGAGTCTTAATAGAAAAAATTAGTTGGCAAGTTATTTAAATAATTCCTGAAATATAGAAAGCTAATAAAATCAGTCCTTGGGCACAGTGCTACGTTAAGTACTTGGGCTTGATGCAATTTGAAAATCAGTAGTTCAAATGTAGTTCATTTGCTATCTTCCATGATTTTAGAAAGATACTATTTCTTATTCATCTGTTCATTGCTATTTTGGGATAATAGGAAACTAGACCAATTAATTACTCCAAATGCAACTTTACAGCAAATATAGGAGCATTGTTCCAAGTCTTATGGAAGGCTGGAAAACCATTGAAGACTGATCTTGCTATTATTGAAAGGTGCAAAGATTATTAATTTCACCGGTAGTGGCTCTGGATTTTGGGCAAGGGGTAACAACAGCTTAGTTCTAGCCAGTATTTATACTGCAGAAAATGTACTTCCATTACCCCAGTCTGCCTTATACATGTGCCACATGCTGTATTGATGTGCATCCAAAAATAATAAAACACTCAAAATGTGAAAGGAAGAAACTGTTATGCATAAGTCATTGCAAGTACAAAGCCAATTTTGTATCATGGGATGGTGTCCAGAAACGTACTCAAAGTGAGGAAAGAGTTTTCTTTCTTTAAAAACAAACCTGAATCTTAATTTAAGCAAAGTTTAGATCAAATTATTTTCTTTTCTTTATTTTCCCTGAATGGTTTCATTTCTGTCATGATACAGGGGTTGGGTTTTGTTTCATTTTTTCAGTTACAATACTATTTACAGGTTTTGTTCTTATTTATCATGAAATAAAATTTCTCTTAAATGTTTCCAGGCCCAAAACTAAAGGAAAAAAATAAATATAGAAAATCTCTTTGATTATCTTGATCTGAGAAACTCTTCTGCTGGCAAATCATTCCCTTTCTCTTATGTTTTCTTCCAGAGCCAAAGGACGTGGTAAGTTCTGAACTGCCTGGACCTTCTCTGCTCTAGAGAAGCTGCTAGTCCCACAGTTAGGACATGTGGTAAGCAGGTGGGAGACCAGTCTTTAGCTGCATTTTGTTGGGAAAAAAAAAATCTACTTTCTGTTCTGTTCAAACCAATTCACTTCCTACAAATTAGATATTCTTTGGATCAGAGAATGAAAGGGAATTTCATGTTCAGCAAGGCAGCAGTTCAGCTAGCAGATGCAAGAGGTAGTTTTATATTCCACGACATCGCATATCTCAGGTGAAGACTGGCATTGTTTTCTATAAAGTTAAATATTATTTCTAAACAAATATGTCTGCTTCATTGGGCAAGTTATATTCTGATTCCATTTTGGCAAATGTATAAAGAAAACCCAGAGGACAAGGAGGACTAGTCACCCTACGAGAGGAATCTAAACTGCCCCAAAAAAGGATACTTCTGAACTGCTAAAATTTTAAGCTACCTGCACAAGCAATATTTGTTGAAAATAGAATGCTTTGCTTTCAGAAACTTGTAAATTTTAAGCAGAAGAGAGTTGCTCAGGAAATATCTTCTCATGTATCAACAAAAGTGATGTGCAATACTATTCATTTTGACATAGTATTCTGAGAGAGTCTGATAAAATATGTTATGTTAACACAAAGTATGTTTTAAAGTAGTGAAATACAAATTAGACTAAACAATAAAGTCATATATAAAATTATTTTCTAAAGAATGGAGCTGAAGAGAGTGGAAACTCTTTGTTGTGTTCATATTTAAACTAAGGCTTCAAACATTACTTATGTTTCTCACATAAGTGAGAAACAATATTTCCTCAGAGACATTAATCTCTTCTTTCAAAAATTACAAAGTTCCCATTCTGAATGGAAAAAAATGAAATATGGAATAAGCTTGGACATGGTTCCTTCTAGTTCCTCATCTTGTCTGACTCACTGAATCTGATGGTGTGCAAACATATTTCATTAAGGCACCAGAAACTAAATAAAAGAAAAAATTTAAGATACTTAGAAGCTCTCCACTGGGATGGGATTCATTTCTCATTGGTTATTGGTTACATTGATAACTTTTATAGATAAAGTCACAGAAGTTCGTAAAAAGATTCTGATGTTCAGATGCCACAGTGTGGAGCATTGTACACACTGATAAATGTACTCATGTCCTCATACTTATATTAAAAGTATGTGTATTCCTCCATTGCTCTAAGTAATTCCCCACTTGCCCTGGTGCTGTTTGTATCTGCAGTGAATAAGGCAGCACCACTCTCATTTGGTTATTTCTCCTTGCACCGGCCCTGCCAATGCCAATCCAAAGTGAAAATAGACATAAGATTTAGAAGAGTCGGAGAAAATACAAGCCAAACCTTGTGAAAGAAGATGTAGCGAGAGGGTTTTATCAGAGGCATTCAATAGCAACTTCAACATTTTTCAAAGCATTACATTTCCAAGGTCATGCAAAGGTCTTGGCATTTTCACAGGTTTTGTTGGGCAGTGTGGGTGGAAGCTCGCAGCAACTCGTGCAGCAACATAGGGGTAATGGAGCAGCCTTCTGCCTGCCCTGCAGGGCACAGTTTTGCAGTGTTTAATCAAAAAGCTCCTCAACTTCTTGCGAATTCCAGGTCAGATCCTGCCAAGTAACAGCATGGAAAAGAAGCAGGGTTATGGCAAGAGCTGAGGGACCATGGGATCAAACTTTAAAGAGGGCTGAAGGGGTGCTGGCACCTTGCCCATCAGCCATGGGCACAGCCTGGGTGCCCGCGCTGGGCGCAGCATGGAGACGGCTGCGCAGGCTGTCTTTTCTGCCCAGGCTGCATCTGCCCAGAGATGAGGCTGCAAAATTGGTTCCTTTTGAATATTTTAAGCCTTTGGAAAGCTTCAGTAAGTTATTATTTCCTTCTGCTTCTAGTTAGCCCTTACAGTTGTGCTGTTTTGATGTGAGCTGATTTTGTGAGGTCAGGAGGGTTAAATGGTGTTTGATTAAAATCAGAACACCCAACAACTACTGTTTCACAGTTTGATTTTGTTGGCCTCTTCATCTGGGAATTCAGGAAGACACCTTTAGCTTCAAAAAAACAGAAAAAAAGGCAGCTTTTTTTTCAGCTTTTTTTTTTTTTCCCGTATGGCTGAAAGAGAAACAAAGAGCAAAAGCCACATTGTGTATGTTTTTCTGGCAATGGGCCTGCCACTGTTTATCAAACCAAGGCAAATCCAATTAGCCTGTGGCCTGCCTCCCAACCTTATTAACCTGCTCAGCTGTGAGAAACTCAACAGCTCCTGCCAATATCTCATTTCTCCAGCAGCTGATAAGATCAGTTCAAGATATTCAATGGGGTTTCCTTTCACTTCGGCTTCATCACAGTCACCGGCATCTTAACTGTGGTAGCCGGATCTTATTTTCCTCTCATTTACTACATGAAATAGGATGGCGACTCCGAGGCCTATGCAGCTTGTTGGAACAAACAGCGATCAGGCCTTCGCGGCGTTTGACAGGACGGGCTGATTTTCCTTATCGCGGCTTGCCCACAAAGGCCCGGGCCAGGCCAGGGTTATTAGCATTCCTCGGTGAGATGCGTCAGGCCTATTTCTGTCACGCAGACAGATTGAGCCTTTCACTCAGGCTCGCGAATGAGTGACACATGGCCTGACTGGGAGGACAACATTGTTATTTGAGTTAAGAAATCAATTTGTATCAAATGTACACTGTAATTTATTTGTTGGCTTTGAAGGGAACCTGGCTGAGATAAATGGGAATGGGCTTCTTTCTTCCCCCCTATGCTGAGCTGATAAAGTTCTTCTGAAGCTCCAGATAGCTCCAGTCAGAGCCAAAGTGACAAACATGTTTAAAGTTGCACAGTGATCTTTAAATCTCAAAAAGAACACCTTGTCGGACATGATAGAACATTTTTTACCTTTTCCCTCTATCTGTCAGAAAGCTGCTGTGACACATTGCTTTAGTATTTTTGCTGACATTTTCTTTATCAAGCACATCTGTTTGTGGTCGAAAGATGCTTATTCCTATTTTCTTCAATCTACAGCAGCCTAGGAAACTGCCAAAAGAAAGGAAGAAAATGAAACATTCTTTCCAAGAATAATGCTTATTTTATTTTTTTTTAATTGTGACTTTTCCTGATCGGTTTTCTTTTTGCTTTTGTTAAAAGACAGAAGAAACATGTGTAGAACATGTATCATGAGATCTTGTCTATTTCAAGAAGTTTGGTTTGGGTTCAGAGTTATGGTACCTTAAGATGTTGGTATTATACATTAAATTGTGAGCTATGAGATTGACATTCTCCTTATTAGAGTTATAAATATAAGCCTAAGTGTTGGCTCTGTGCATCAGCGTCTTTATCTTTGGAACAGTATGAGTAATCAAAAATTACATCTATGGTTTCGTGTATGCTTGCAGTTATGACTCCATAATGAAAAAATGCTAGCAAATTAGCCACAGGTAGAGAAGCTTGTTGACATTTCCATACAATAACCTGATTATTTAGTTTCAGCTTTCAAAAGTGATCTAAATGTAATATGTCATATTAGATCACCATGTAAGTTACCTTACCCTTCGTCTGCGTTACATTCATCTGCATATAGGGTCTTTAACAGATGTGCATGTGTATGAGTGCTCATAGACACAAACATACAGCAATATAGACTGCTATACTCGGACTAGTCCACACAAAATACAGCCATCATCAAAGCAAGGTCAAACTTGAGGTAGTCCGAAGTGGGCAGCCTTGGTCAAAGGGTCTTCCAGTCCTTCTGGAAGCTAGGTCCAATTTGATTTATATACAAGCATTTTTAAGTTGGCTTTAGGAACTGTTAAACTTATGAATCGCCTGATGACATCACCGAAACAGTCACACCATTCCGAAGAATCTCAGAGAGGCCCACTCATCACGATTAACTCTTCTCTCGGGCTGCCCAACCAATATATTTCACTCTCCTCTTTCCTGCCTTTCCTCTGGGAATGCTGCAATCCTTTAGGCTGTAAGCAGCCTGCCAGCCTTAGATATTGTTATAACTACGAGTACTGTAATAGTGTTAAGCCTTACTCTCAGGTTTCTTGTGTGCCATGGCCTTTGGGCGAGGTCTTGCCCTTTTACCTTTCTGCTCAGGTGTATAGAGACAGTGCTGTTATTCTGAGTTGCCTGACATTTTTAATGCGGTGCTTTTTAAACCTCAACTCCGTGTTCCCACATTTAGGCGATAACTTCAGATTTTGTCTCACCTTGGCAGCCCAAAGACAATATATAATTTTAAATATCTGAGACAACTGCTGATTTTTATCTCCTGGCACAGTCTAGAGATGTGACTTTTGATTTTTAGATGCTCAGAATAGACAATACTGCAATCAAGCTCTAATTAGCAGTTTACACACATTTGTATTTCTACATAAACATATTCTACATAAACATGCAGCTTCTCAAATGAGGACTGTACTTAGACACACTCTTTTAGCTATATCTATATATCTGTTTGCAATTATTACAGACTGAGCACATCAATCAATTCGTTGTCAGATCAAACTCTTAAAGAAGTCATACCAAATATTGTTTTAACCTCATTGCTTTATAAATAACCATTGGCAGTGAAGTAATTTAGACCCCAGAAATATCAGTGCAAAATAAAACACCCTCTAGCTCTGATACAAGAGCACTCTGTCATGTCTACAGCTTCACTCTATTAAAATAATACATCCTCCAAAGCACTTGTTTTGGCCTTCTCCTGCCTTATCTTATATCCCTTAATGACAGAAAATGGAAAGAACTTAATTTCTCTTTGAGGTTTGTATTAATGTATTATTAGCAGTGCCAATTTTGTCTCTGCTCTGAGTAGGCGCCTGATGATAGCATAAAATTGAACCTTATGCATGGAATTTGGAGAGGAAGAGAGCAGATGCAACAATGTGCCATGTTTGTTCATGATTTATTTTATGTTGTGCTCTCTAAAAAGTACAATGGCTTACAGCAGGGGCAAGCTGACATTCATCTGGTCTTCACTAACTCACATGAATCAGAGGGAATGCTCTGGCCCAAGGGGTTCCCTTCTGTGTCTTACCTGAGAGCAAGTGAGTGTCTATAGACAGAAAAAACTGTGATGAAACCTGTGGGGCAAGCAGTGTGAGAAACCCAATAAGCAGAGAGTCTTCAGTAGGAGCAGTGGTTCCTGAGGAGATCAGGGTCATAGATACAAGAAGATAGGAAAAATAAAAAGGAAGAAAAAAGAGAAAAAAGAAAAAAAACCAAGAAAACTACCTTTTTCTCAAGAGAGGATTGCATTGAGTTTGGTTCAAGAAGCCCTTGAAAGCTGTTGGAATCAGAGCAAGGCTTGAAAAAAAGCAAGGATACAGTGGGCAAAGGAAGATTTATTTTTATATTCTTTTACTTTTATTGTCTTACTTAAACAGGCCTCACTTGTCTCTTTATAAAGGTCCATTGTTTTAGTCTGAGCTAAAATAAACTAGAATTTCAGAGTTCATTGGATGTTTTTTGGCGTGCTTGCTGTAAGAACAATATCTACCTCAAAACTCTCGCTGACTCAGGGTCCTTTCCCTGAAGATATCTTTGGGTATCCTGAAAGCTGCAAGAAATAGCAAACTGGGAGACAAAGAAAATGAATTCTAGCTATTTCACAAGCCAATTGTCATGAATCTAAACGTCACATGTAGAACGAATGAATTATAATTTTCATCTGTAAATGAAGGAAATATAAAGCTCAGAATAATATTCTGGTCTTTATTAAAACAAAACACTTCCTGCATCCTTAACACTGACTAATTACTCAAGCGAAGTGTCCTGCATTGTGCAACCCCTACTGACACAAAATGGCTCTCTGTCACCTTTGGGCAGTCAGACTACGGGAAGGAGGTTTGTGAAAATGATGAAGAGATGTAAAGATTGATCTGAGGGTGTCAGTGTCACCTTCCTTAGGTCTCGAGCACCTGTCTGGAAGTGGTTATTGTTTTTAGAACACTATCAGGGTTCTAGAGAAAAATGGCTCTTTATATTCCTCCTTGGAGAGAAGGGAAAGCGAGGAAGAGTACAGCAATGTACATTTTCAGAAGCTCATGCTAAAGTTCCTGTGGAAGTAACTTTTCTGGGTCTATGTTTAGAGACTTAAACCACCGCATGCACCTGAAAGCTCACAATGAAATGAGAAATGAGTCTACCTCTTTTGCCCCTATCTCTCTGGGGCTGCTGTGTTGAAATGCACCAGGGTGAAGAGGAGTTGAATATTGTAATTAACATGCATTGCTGAAATTGTGTTTGGGAGACACGCTTGCTAAAACAGAGGATGTAATGAAGTGGGGGCATGTTAAAACTGTAAATATATAAATTCTGGACCAATATTAAACATTCCTGGGAGAAGGAGTCACTCTAAACTGAAGGTAGTAGGAGGCACAAGAGTTATATGCCAGTTTGAAGTGTAAGAGTTAAAGCCTCTGGTAAAAAGGGAAACAAAACTTCCATTGAAGAATATTTTAGAAATGGCAAGTATGTCTATCTGTGAACAACCGAACAACCCATGCCTAGTTCCTGCATGCTACATGCTCCCACTGATGAGTGAAAACAGCTAAAGAGCAAGTGCTCTCAGTGAAGCCCCCAGATGACAGCTAAACCTGAAATTATGATGCTCATTTTGGGACTAGGAAAAATGGAACACTAGAAAGCTCTGTTTCACTTCCCTTCATTTCTGAATAAAGGTTTGAAATGATTGTCATTAATTAACCGTAAATTTTGAATTGGTTAATTTTTTTCTGACAGTCAAGTCCTGGTTAATACAAAGAGAAGCATATCACTGCTTATTAATATAGGCTGAGAGAAAAGCCTTCCAGATACTAGGTATCTCTTAGTTTCTTGACTGTATATTTTCAGACCAAAAGTATCCATATAAATATTTGCTTCAGACTGAATCGTTTTGGCCAGTTTGGGGAAATAATTTGGGGAATTCTGATGACTTTTATTTAGTCAATTAGGTATTCCAGTAGATACATCCCTTTTAAAATAAGTAATTTGATGAAAAGCAGGCTGCTTGGCAGACTGTTGGCTTTCACTAGGTCCTTTTTTTTTAATGAAAACAAATAATTGTGATATTAACATCTAATTAAAAACTGGATAATAATGTAGATAGAGTAGATAGCAGGACGGGTTATAAGGAAAGATCATAATTTTTGTAGGTGTGGTAATTTTAATTCTGTATTTGAAATAATATTCTCAAAAATATTTTGTTTGTTCAAATATCACATTTGGTTCAACAGCTCTGAACAAGCTGCTGAAATAATACCACACAGTAGAAGGTAATCCTTAGGTGAACAGGTAAATATAAAGTTGAGATATTTGTTATACTACAGACCAGGAACATTTGATTACTGATTAACCCTTAGTAAGAAAATGCTCTCTGGCTTAGCAAGTAACAGATTTTTATATTTAGTAGAAAAACTTGCCTTTGTTATCTTAACAGTATTCAAGATACAGATGAACAATATAATCTCTTCAAAAAGAAAATACAATTCCAAAAGGTTTGATATTAAATCTTTTTGAGTATTAAGTGGCACAGTGGTGCTGCTACAGATCTAGGGAGTCTCTTTCATATGATCTCCTGGTCTTCATCTTGTCCAACACTGCAGGAATTAAAGATAGTCTAATTCATATGAGATTAACTTGGTGAGGATAATTTCCCACTTTCAAATGCAAACTTACTATCATACATTGCATGAAAGAACGTCCCTTCTCAACTGTAATTCTTCAATAATCAGTAGCAGAAGGCCTGAATAATGAACTTGATTTCTGCTGGGCTTTTTAAGACAGTCCTCAGGAGGCATCAAATGCATTATATTACACACTGTAATTAAAAAACAAACAAAAAACCAAAAAACCCCAAAGAAACCCAAAGCAAAACAAAACCAAAACTCCAAACTAATAAAAAACCCCCCCTACCTATAAATATCATCATTCATCCAGGTGCTTTGAGTGGCAAAGCATGAAAAATGAGAAGAATCCAAAAGATTTTTGACCTCTGTCAGTAAGCTATGAAGTGAAAGAGAAGTTGTTTCTCAGCCCTAGCTTTCTCCTGCTCAACAGGCCTTCAGACAGCATAGGAAAAAGACTAACAGGGCTGTGCCATAGCTGTCTCTGAGGCAGCTGCAGGCCAGGCCACAGCTGCAGCTTCCTGTCTGCCCAGCAGGTTGTTGGAGGAGCATCTCGAGGTTGATGGTTCCCACTGTGGGTTTCTGCAGCTCATGGATCTCATCAGCTAGACAGATGATTGTTGGAGACAACATAATTATGTGTAAAGCACAGCCTTTGTACCAGTCTCAGATTCTTTTCTTTTCTTACTGCTCAAGCCTGGAAATGGAGAGGGGAAAAAAAAGCTATTAAAAAATGCTAGTTCAAAAACACCTAGGGCGTGATCTCTTCCAAATCCCTTTTATTATTTGACTTTTACTTCTTGGGAACCACATATTTAGCACCATATTGCTGCTTTGGGTGCTAGCATGGAAGACCAACATAACTGTGTTCCAAATCTCAATCTTAGTATAAATAGGTTAGTTTGCTAAAACTGTGGGTAAGAAATCCATGTCTTGTACTCTTCAGCAGCCAGCCATCCACTTAGCAGCCACTCTGTAGATACTTGCTTTTGAAATATCTTGGGTATTTTGTGATATCTAGTTGCCATTGTTGGGTTAAGTAAATTAGAGCAACTTGTTTCCAGCAAACTGACCTTAGAGTGAGTGATGGGCTTCCAAATGTTTTCTGTCAAAGTGCTCGAGGTACAATGTTAGGAGACTTTTAATAAAATATTTGGTTTTAGTTGAAAATAGCAAAGGCAAACACACCGCTCATCAATAACGGGGTAAACTGTAAATGATAGCTTTTAACAGAGTAATAGAGCATAGCAAACAAAGAAGAGCAGCAGAGGCAAGTAAAAGCAAAATAACTTTGAAACTCTACTGATTAAGATGCTAAAGTAGTTTCCAATGTTTATTACAAAAAAGCTAATTAAAGAGTTTACATTTTATCACGCACAGTAAAGAACTCCTGACAGGCATTTTTATAATATGAAATGCTGCAGTCTCCAATCGAGTTTAATTTAGAGCAACAACAAAGAAAGAAAAAAGAAGAAGTAAAACAATTGAAATGTTGCAAGCAGACTGCCTTAAGCTCAGGGGATGCCTTTCAGAAAACTGTTTGGTAGAAGCAATGCAAACTGAGCCACTACCCTGGGAATAATATTTTTCCTGAAATTGTTTCAGATTGAAGTGTTTATAGGAGGCAGTATATAGGTTGAGTAAGCCACTGGTTAAAAGACTGGGGAAGTATGGCAATTTATCAAAGGCTAATCATGCTGATTATGCAAGAAGATCCACAGGTGCTGGTGCAAACCATTCACTGGAGAATTAGTGATTCCTCCATTATTACTGATCAGATCAAAGGATGTCCATACTGTCACCAGTTAATATTAACTTGCTAATAAATATGTTTACCAAACATATTCAACTAGAAAAAATTTTGACACATCTTGTACAGATGTGTTAATTTCTTTCAAACATATTTTTGCCTAAGAGAGCCTTGGAGGCTGTATTGATTTCGCTCTTGCCCAATTGTTTGGTGATGCATAAGGATAGACTTTGCATATCATGATTTTAAACCAGTCGAACATTGTTTATTTATTGTAACTACAATATTTTGTTGTTATATTGGCAAACTTGAGGCTGAGAAGATGGTTCTACTTTTGGCTAGTAATTTTTCTGAAGGAGCTAGGCAATTTTTGTTTGTCATTAGCAACCCTAAGGATCTCCATATTTTATTTCCCTGGCAGTCAGATGTATGAGCTGTTACAGAGGACAGAGTTAAGCTATAGAACACAGAATACACCCTGCTCTGACTCATTTTCTGTCACTGATACAACTGTATGATTTGCTTTCTTAATATTTGACTATGTGTCAGGCTTGGAAGAAAATTAATTGGCAGAGAAGCAGCTCAGATAAGGTAGCAGCATGAGGAAGGACCACAAAAACTTAATCACAATGTTTCTTGCAGCGTGTGATGAGCAGGAATTCCCCATCCCTGGTTCAGCATATCACAACGATGCTGGGACACCTCTACTGGAATCTCCTGGATCCCAGACAGTCCAACTATTATAGCCACATGATATCTGGCCACAGATATATCAGTCTTCCAGATTTTACATTTCAAATTAGTCAAAATTAATCACCCTGGTACTGCATGCAAGAGACCGGTACAACTTACTGCCACAAGAGAGCATTACCCCTTTATTTCCACTCCATTTTATTTATGAAAATGTTTCCTCACATAAATGGAAATTAACACATCACAATCTTTAATAGGTGGACTTTCTTCTGTTTCTAAGGCTGTTTCATTCCCTTAAGCTTTTCTATTGTCTCTGCTGAAAAAAGTCCTTTCTTCTTTCTGTGAAGTCTGTACTACCTTCTTGTCTCTGTTAGAAAGCAGTACACATCTCTGTAAATCACAATATATATCTTTCTTTCTATCACCCAGACATTGCTGTTATAACTTGTAGATTGAATTATCAAATTTATTATACATTGACTTCTTGAAAAAGCTGGGCTGTCATGTGGGTGCTTGGCTGTGGAGTGATATTATTCTCACCAGACTGTCCCAGACCTCTGAAGGTTCTTGTCGTTTCCAGACATAATTCACAAAATTTGGATTTTCATCTGTAGTCTCATAAGTAACATCTTTCCCTACCTTGTTCAGGTACTGTAACATTGTTGGGACATTCATGTTGATAAGATCCTCTGTTTACATTTTTATTGACTGTAGAACAAAACTTTTAATAAAATTAATTTACTCCAATGAAGCTCTAGTCAGGAGATGGTCACAGCATAGCGCAAAGCCAATTTGTTCTCTCAGTCTTTTCAGTGAATTGGATTTGAGGCGGTTTCTCCTGTGTTTTTATTGGAAGCTAAATGCTTTCCTTCCAGCAAAAGCACTCATATCTCTCAACAGTCCCTTTACTCTTGGGCTGCATTCTGCTGTCTTGACATTCCTGCCGACTTGCACCTGGTGCTGCCCATTCCCCAGAGCGTGCCAGCACCTTCATCAGCATTTATTCAGGGGGCTATACATCACCCACTCCAGAGATGATTGATTCACTGGCTATTTTTCCTCACTGTCAAACATGGAGTTTCATGCTCCTTTCTAAGATGGAATATCCTCTCCAATTTGTTGTTTAAGGGTTAATCCTAAATCCACTAGAATCAAGAGAAATTTGTTCCTATTGTCCCGATTCATTTCGGGGTATTTTGTCTGTATTTACAGAGGTGTTCATATTGTTTTTGAAAATTTGCCTTCTCCTTGGTGACTGTAGTATATAAATAAAAATTTCTTATTTATTTATGTCTTTATTTTCCTAAGCTTACTTCCAAGAAAAAAATGGATGAGTCTTCATGCAACACTGGGTTTAAGTATATCCATCTACTGGGTTGTATTTCAAACAACACAATTTCCTTTACTCCTTTTCACTCTTGCTGTCTGTTTCCATCCTTCTCCATTCACATTAACCATATCACCATCTTACATGAAAGGAAGTTTTTTTTAGCACTGGACTCATAAAACTAAAAGATAATATGAGTGAATATCACTGAGAGCCAATTTTTCTCATCTAAGTTTTAACGCAAGTTCAGGCTACCTACAGTGGGCTGTGATAGAAGAGAGAAATGAGACTTCAGGCAGCTTTCTAGGGAATGAAAATCATTCCTCTTGCTGTATTGTTGTTGCACAGGGCCATCAGGTTAATGGCAGAGGAGCTTTATAGCACATAGAATTCCCTGGCTACAGAGGACAGAAAAGTGCATGAGCAGGGCTGTAGCCGATGTATTTGTGTGCTGCTATTAAACATCCACAGGTGCATTGCTCAGCAGAAGAGTGGCAGCAGCTGTTTGTGTGGGACCATACTAGAACATGACAATTATTTTGTCTCCAGTGATGGCTGTGGCCAGATGTGTATTTGCTTGGCTATTTTTGAGAGGAGTTTATTTTTGTTTTTAATTTATAATACTGAATTTCATTAATATAAATAAAATAATATTAATCAAACCCATCATACCTTTTTAACCGATTTTTTATTAATCCAAGAAATTTGGTTTTAGTTTTTGCTACATTGGCAAGAAAATCATAACTATTACAAACTGCCTAGAGAATATCTACATCTCAATGCAGAATGCATTGTATTTATTCCTATTCATTCAATGTCTTTAAGAAAGGAGGTGTCATTCCCAGTGACTCTTCATGCACAGACACCATTTGACTATGAATTGCAACCCCAGCCGACGCCACTTTGATTTTACTCTTATCTTTCCTTTCACAGGACCATTCTCACAGCTTTTACACCTCCTGTCAGGTAGGCAGACACTCTGAGGCACAATGTCAATCATTAGACATGAAAAATATCAGTATTTTAAAGCTAGAGTATTTGTCACAGACTCAGATGGTAGAGGTCTAATGACTTACCAGGGGCTTTGCTTATAAATGCACCTCTATGCTATTCTCAGAGCTCAATATTTTTTTTTTTTTTTCTTATTCTTTTCATTCTCGTACTTAAAACAGAAACACATTTTCTCCTAGAAAATGCTGACAGCATATCTTGGTATCTCAAGGCAGAAAGGTTGGTTTCCCTCAGGCAGTGTACTGGCAACTTTCACATGGACATAGATGTCTGAGCTGCCTATGGGCACCCTTGCTTTCATTGTTTCCATAATTCAATATGTTTAAGGACAGCCTTGCTAACAAACATTAGAAAGAAGAGTGGGAAGTGAAACTGTACAGGATTGAACTTCAGAAATGCATTACAACTAAAAGAAGGCAAGATTCAGAGTAAAAGTACAGGAAGGATTTGTCATGCTAAAATAAGGCATCTTCTGAAGCTGAGAAGTTGCTACATGCAATTGAAGTGAGAAGCACTGCTTAAAATAATAAAGCAGAGATTGCCCTAATGCTTTTTTAACATGTGATTTGTAAGCAAATCTTTAATAAATTACGTATTATCACAAATCATTTACTTATTATTACCTTTTGCTACATCTAACTAATCCATTCTGTGCCACACACAAAAGCACTCCTGAGTGAGCTACAACAAAGACTGAAGCATGTGTTCTGTGTCAAACAGATTGAGCAACATTTTTTCAGTCCCTTAAACAAGTTGAGATCACAGTAAAAATGCAATTAAAAGAATACATTTCCAAGCTGCCAAAGGTAAAATTCATTCATATGGCCAAGAATTTCACTGTTGTGCAGATGCAGAAGGAAAAGACATAATGTATGTGGCAGAAATAATTTTACTTAGGTTACCACCTGAAGTTTTATTATTAGCTATAATCTTTTGAGAATTAGTCAGTTTATGTTTAAGAAGTGCAGATAATTGAGTTTAAGCCAGAGTCCTGTGAGATCAAAGGTATACAGGCACAACTCAGTATGATTCCTTAGCCACTTAGTGAACTGATAGAGGACAAGACAACAGAAAGATGAACGGAGTTACAGAGAAGTTACTCCTCTCTAAGTATTGGACAAGAAATTCTATCAGTTGCTGAGGTAATTCTGAAATATGATTACTAATACAGTCTGTTAAACAAAGCCATAAGAAAGACATGATGCTTCCTCTCACCACATAGGTGATGAAAGAGCAAAGAATATGAAGATATGCAGGAGCTCGGAATTTCCACATGCATTTTGACCTCTGTAAGAACATTTCTTTTGGGATCTTTTGAATGCTCACATACTGTGTATGATGGAGATGACTTACATTTGAACAGATATATATACAGCTTTACTGGGGGAGTATTGTTTTGCTTTTGCACATACATAAGATCGTACACCAGAACTACATCATGTGCAATTGCAAAATTTGAAGCTAACTTGAAAGCTTCAGCTGATGATTTACTTCATTACCAAAGGAGGTGCTCTCTTTTATTGTTTTTCTGTGCAAAACATGACACTACGACTTGACAATCTCTGAGAAAATTCTGTTCATCCATAAAGAAGCTCAAAGATCACCTGTGACGGTGGAAGGTATTTTTCCCACATTTGTATTATACAGAGTTCTTGATAATGCCTTGGAAAAGATCTTGGAAAGTGGAAAAGTTCTTGTGTGATGCTTTAGAACTAGCTTACCAAGCAGATTTATTACAAATTGCTACATTTTGTGAAGTAACATGAAAAAATATTACAGGGGTTAATCAGTGGTTCTATTTTACCAGACATTCAGGACTCATTACGAAAAGCACTGATCCAATTATTTGCATTCTAATGTACTGAGGAGCTTCCTGTAGTATGTTCATAAAAACCTTCATTATAACTATAAATCTGCTGTTAAACTCGAGTTACAATTACGCGTTTTCATGAAAATCATGGTATTTGCAAGCAAGAGTAGAAACTAAGATGTTTGAGGATTTTGTTCATTATGTAGTGATTAAAAAGTTTGCAAATATTTCAAAACATCTACATCTGTACCATCTAACCATGACATCACTGAGCAAGTCTTATTACTGATACTACCCTTCACAGGAAGAATATGAATATCTCAGATGCAGCAAAACATTGAAGTTTTTTTCCAACCTAAATGATTCTGTAATTCTGTGATTATTTCCATGAATGTACTGACAATACATGATAACAGTTTCATGGAGCTTTTCTTTTTCCAGTGCAATAGCTCATCTTACTTGAAGAAGCTTTCAGTTGTTACATGAGCTCAAATTGTAAGCCTTACACACTTACTTTGCTCTGCAGTAATATCAGATATGTGCATATTATATTTTTTGTTGTGTTTGTTTGCATCTCATTTGGCACAGAATCTATCTAGTGAAATATAGCCCTTATATATTACTAATATACTGTAGTATAACACCAGCAAAGCACGAGACAATATTCTGTCTAATTGTTTTGATCAAACATGACATAGACTTTGTACTCGCGCTAGACACATATTTCTGCAAGTTATAGTTTTCACAGTACTTGCTTTCATTTTTCTGTAATCCTGTCTGTTTCAGACCCTGAAGAATGCAGCACAACCGTTTCAGTTTTCAACCTGTCAAGACTTTGCACAAATGATTTGTCAAGAAAAAGTCTAATTATGTCTGGCTTAAGGCTTCCATGTTAAACAGGAACAATTGCAGTGACTGTGAAAGAACCGCCTCCTGGCACTTGAGCAAAATGTGAAAGCAGCATGATTGTCCTGCCTTGTTTCTTTCCATCAACACCCTGTGGTCAGAAAAAGAAAATACCAAATACTTCCCTTCCATTTCTATCAGTTTCTTGTGACTGGCAGCACCTTGGCATTTGCCTTGTACTGTATGTGAGTCATACTGCTACGGCAACAAGAGACCCTGTTGAATACAAAGTCTGAAACTAAGCAGACATCAAGCCAAGAGCTGCTACAGCAGCAATCAAGCAGATTAGCTTAAGTAATTCTGATGAGCATGTTAAAGCTCAAAATGAATGAGAACGTTTTGAGGAAAATCATAAATCAGGCCATGTGTAAGTGACCTGGTGCTGTGAAACAATTTATAAAATACACCTATGAACTATGAGTATTTTTTCAACATCTTGACATATTTGAAACCATTTATCTTACTTTATTTGTTCACTTCAAAAATATTACTTATCTTTCCTTTCCAATAGAGTCTACAAAGAGCACCAAAACATATATCCTCTACTGAGGATCTGATCCAAATGATCATTAAGCGGTTTCATCACTTGTATCAGTAGAAATCTTCCAGAGACATTGTGTCTCGGTGTTTTGAAGCAAAATCCTGTGAAAACAACACTGATACATAGCAAGTAAGGAAATGTATGGCAAAACCACTGGAGCACAAACAGATTGCTCCTATGGAAATTTGGCCTACATTCAAAAAACAACTGTAGCCTTGGGAGCCTTCATTTTATGGTGGTCTCAAGACGAATCAAAATGTCTGCTGAGTTTTTATGAAGGAATGATCACTTACACCCTGAAAACTCTTTTAATGTCTTTAGTGTGTCTCTAAGCCAGCAAGACCACATCATACAAAGTTATCCTGGCCAGAGGGAACGTTTACCACAACTAAAATGCTAACAAAGACTAGAATCTCACTTTGCCTCCTGCCTCATGAATCTGCCCTGACATAGCAGGAGCTGAAAAGTTCAAAACTCTTGGGCAACAACAGTTTATTCCTATCCTTCTGCATCTGCTGGTTAAGAGCTCTCACTAGTCTGTAACTGGACAGAGCCTAGTAGAAGACAAGTTCTTATCAGCACTATTTTGTCTCCTAGGACAATGTGGACTGACAAAAACGAAGATTAATTCTTCCCTTTTTGTGATCAGAAACTCACTTCACCATTGACCTGCAGAAAAGCAGGGACAAGGGACATATCAAAATACTGGAGAAAAAATGTGGTGTTCTCATTTTTTTGAAAAGGAAATAAAATAAACTGATAATTCTATAAAAGATAGAGCCTCCTAAGAGCAGGCAATTAAATTGAAATTTCATAATCTCAGATTTCAAAATGCTGGACAGGAGCCCCTTTAGACTGGGAGAATGACAGAGGCAAGATACCTTCTTCACACTGAGCAAGCCAGTGGCTTCTGTTTTTATGGAAAATTTTCTGGAGTTTGGTGTTCTGGCTTCCTGTATAGATATGGTATCACTGATCTATACCATAGGCCACTTGTGATCAGCATCAACTTACTGAAATCTCCTCAAGTGTTCCCAAGGAAGACCTGTGGAATGAGTAGCTGACAAGTGACGCTTAAAGACAAGTGTCAATACTTGGCTTCTGCATGATCTAAGAACAACAGCGAGGTTAATCACAATTAAAAACCTAACAAAAATCTCTGTTAGTCTTTCAATATCATGACAGTGGTTGACGCACGCATAGATTTTCATGCAGCCAAGTATATTGACCAGAATACAAAGAAACAGCCTTTATGGCTGCAACATTCTGGTATATTCCCTCAGAACAACAGATACATTTGTGTCTCACTAGACATGTTCCCATGTATTTCTGCTGCTAGGTATCAACCTATATGCATGGTGAATGTGAATTTGTGTCTTATTCATCAAATAGAATATCAAATAGAGCATTTCATTCAGTGTTTCAAATAATCCTCTGTACAAAATTGACTTGAAGGTAGTGGGTTAGGTCCTGCATTAGGGGATTGAGGTACTGGGCATGGAGGTACCTGAGTTATTGTCTTAGGGTTGATCTGAAGTGCTCAACTGGAGCTCTCCTTCAGGCAATATAGATTCAGACTCATTAAGTTCAATCCCTTGCTTAACTGCTGCTGAGAAAAAATTTCTGTTGTTTCTTTTAGGAACCAATGGGTAATCGAGAAGGGTACCTACTTGAAGAGTACAGAACAGTCAACATTTCAATGTCCAGTATTTACTGTTCAAAGTTCACTTTGATAATCCATACAGTGCATTTGGTGGATTATGCTTTCACATCCTGATGTACTGCATACTAAGAAGCCCTTAGAATATGACTAAAAATAGTTATGCTGTGTTAGACTTACAGTGATACCTGAGGAAGCTACACACAGATTAACACAACGGAGATAAAGAGCCTGTGATTAGTGGCTTAGGACACCACTGCCTTCTTGGAATAAAAAACAAAGAAAGCCAAAGATTCATTTCTTCAGTTCTCACTTAGAAAGGATTTGAAGGGTCAAAACTAGTGCAAGTATCACCTAAAGTTGTTCTATGCTCTTAGCTAGTTTGGCACTTCGGCCAGGAACACATAGAATGATAATCAGGAACCTTTCCTCCATGTTCTGCAAAGTAAACCTGAAGCTATTAAGATCACAGAAGGGAACCACTATACCTTCTCAAAACAGATGAGCCATGGGACTGATGAAACAAAGGCACTTAGCACATTCAAGCCATAGTACTTGACAGAATACCAAATTTTAATTTCTCAGGAAATGTTTTTCTGGTTCTTGTTCCCTTTCAAAATTTAAGTTGTAATTAATATTGTGATTATTAACAGAAAAAGAATTCTTCAGTTTTCAGATGATTTTCAGCAAAAGCTATGTGGAAAAAAGAAATATACTTTTTTCCTCCAAATCCATAGACAGTTTTTTTTGGATTAGCAAAGGGATTTCTATTTTCAAGAACCCTATTTTATAAAGGCATTTTCATTCTCTGCAACAAAGGTGTTGTGAGGACATGCCCATCACAAAAGCGGATTTACATGATTTTGCTCAAGTTTTTTTAAAACTTTGGCCACCTAATTCAAAAGTGCATGGAACAGTAACTGCATTTTTAAGAAGAGCATGTAGGCACTCCTGATTAGTTATGGTTGCTTGGATTGCCTCTTGATACATTTGAATAATTAGGTGAAATAAACAATGGCAGGAAACAGGGTTTGCAGTTCTCAAAACCAAGAAACTGCCTTGCTTACCCCAACTACTTGCTGCTTCCCCCTCTCCCTCTACTGCCATGTCTGGCAAAAGCCTCGGTCGCAGCTCAGATCCTAGTCATACAAGGTACTTTAGAGTAGCAGAAAAGACTGTGTTAGTAGCAGAAAAGACTTCTAGAGGATTCAACAACCCATAGAAAGAATAGGACACAAATGTCAAAGGACATAAAGCCCAATAAAAGGACATAAAGCCTGATTGTTTATGGGAAGAAAGCCACAGAACAGTGTTTTTCTGCAGTGGTTCTGGGGAGCATGGGAATTTGCATAGTGTGCCTTATATAAACCATGTTTATTATGAAGCATGGTTTGGCTAATATGAAAAGGAAGAGATAAAGAGTTTCATATTTATTTGTACATGGTTTGTTTTTTAAAAATTTAATACTGATCTATGTCCAGTTCCATGCTGATTTAATTACTTTTTTTTTATCCCACTACCCTCTATCTCTGTGGAAGAAGGTTTGCATGCCTTTGGGGTATTACAGTGACTGTACAGTGTCCAGTAAATCTGATCAAAATAAGAGAAACTTATTCTAAAATGCAAAGAAAAGTAGAAACATTTATTTGATCATAATATATTTCATGAATGTGTTCTTGTACAAGAAAATGTTATTAAATACAATTGAAGTTATTTAACTTAAGTGAAACAGTGTATGAAGTGACAAAAGAGAAAAAACAGTATTTGGTAATGTGAGTATAACTTCTCATCTACACAGGAATCTGCTATTATTATATGCCTAATTTCAAGAAGAACATTTTGGAAATTCTGTTTGAATTATTTATCTTGAGAAGTTTATGTCTCAATTTTAAATCCCGGTTTCTCAGAATCTTCACGTACAAGCTCTTGGAAACATCTGTGTCATCTTCTTACTCAAATCATGAAACATGACTTTTTAAAGTACATACATTTGTATGGAACAAAATACGTCTTTGGGCCTGTCATTGCGTGGCAGGATCCTCATCTTTGACTTAGTTATGTAAAATTTCTAAAAACAGTGGAGAAAGCAATAACAAAAAAAGACCCTTAAGAGAAATGGGCATAACAAGTTCCCAAGTGCAGATGCGTATCTTGGAATTGTATCTTCTGAAAAGTCTCTTCTTAGCAACTGAAAAGATAAATGATCTTCATTGAGAACTTTCTAACCATTTATCATTTTAATAATATTGGTTACTTTTTTGAATGAAACTGACTCGTGAGCATATGGTACAGAGCCCTCAATTAAACAAGGAATTTAAGGACTTGCTGAGCTTTCAGAATGTGAGCAAAGTAAAAGACAGAGGTGGCCTATTTGACAAAAATCCAGAGTCAGATCATCCTTTGTCCATGTGCATGATTTAGGCTATGAGCAGAGGAGGGTCTTTGAAGCTCTGAATCAACCTTACAGCTGCACCAGCTACAGACTTGAGTTACAGATATGTGTGGACTCTGAACACTCACTCCCTATGCAATGTTTCTTCAAAGGTAAATGCAGTTAATGGAGTTACCCCAGATTTATATCAGATAGTAGTTCTATTTGGATATGATTCATATAGAGAAATTTAAAAATCTGCAAGTCATTTTATTATTAATTTATAGTTGTGTTTATTGGAATAAAAGCTGAATCTATAACATTTTTTATATGCTATGTTAACTTCTTTAAAAATATATAGTTATATTATCTGATAAATTTTCTTATTATTAAATAATTTCAAATCCACTCTGCCTATTGCTATGGTACTTCAGTTTTCCTTTTATGTTGTAAAACAACTGAATGCACTGTGATGTATGTGCCTCAAGGACTTTATCCTTGCTCCTTTAAGAAGGGAAGGGAAGGGAAGGGCAGGGAAGGGCAGAGAAGGGAAGGAATCCAGCATAAAGAAACCTCTTCCTCAATGAGCAGTCCAGACTTGGTCTATGCTTTGTAGTTTCAACCCTGAAAGCTTACTAGCTTGCAGAAAATTTTGTGGAATGTCTAATTTTCTCAACAACTGCAAGCCTGAAATCGTAAGGCTGTAACAATCAAAAACATTGTCAGAGAACACAGTTATGGGACCCCTTTAGTATATGGAATGTGCAGTCTGGTCTATTGTCGCTTTAGACAGAAACTATTTAAAAAGTTGGAGAATCCAGTGTGCCTGGATTGATCCTTGATCCTTCAGCCTTCTTTTTTTCTGATGAAAAATTCTGATGAATTTTTGGACAGAAAGACTGTAGACTCCATTTCAGTAGTTTACAACAAAATTATGTAGAGGCCTCCTGGTAGAACCCTATGACCTGGAGAACTTTGCCTCAAAAGACATTTTCCCAAATATAGAGGTTTTTCGCATCTATTCCCTCAAATTTAGCCTTGGGTGACTTTAAAAAAAAAAGCAAAATTGATGTATCCAGTAGTGCATTGGTAATAAATTTGTTCAAGTCTTAGAAATTCTAGGCTGCTGCTACCTGTTTCCGGTGATCCAATATCACTGGAGTAGACTTGTCTACTGAAGCAGCAAGGGATGCAGACAACTGAGAAGCCTCTAAACTTAGCTAGTGATGGATCAGCATAATTATATCTCACTCCCTGGCATAGCATGCTGACATGTAATTATAGCATTTTGATAGTAGGTTGCAATGACACAGTGCATTGGATGGCGAAACACAGCAGTGTCCCAGATTTGTCCTTTGAAGAGTGCTAGCTCCTAAGAGTCTTGTAAATCTCAGCTGCAGTTTTCCCATTGATTTCATTTCTGTGCGCAGGTGTTGCGCTTTAACCTCAGCCAGCACCTAAGTACCACACAGCTGCCTGCCCACTCCCCGCTCCCAGGGAGACAGGAAATAAAACTTGTGGGTTGAGATAAGAACAGTTTGATAATTGAAATAAAGTAAAATATACTTAATAAATTTAAAAAAAGAAAAAAAGGGAGAAGGAGAGAGAGATGAAACTCAAGAGAAACAAGTGATACACAGTGCAGTTGCTTACCACTTGCTGACTGATGATTAGCTCATTCTCAAGCAATGATTAGCTCCTCCTGAACAACTTCCCCAGGTTTATATAGTGGGCATATCCCTTTGCACAGTGCAGGCCAGTTGTCCTGGCCATGCTCCCTTGTAGCTTTTTGTGCACCTCCTCACTCTGAGTGCATGGGACGCTGAAAAGTCCTTGACTTTAGGTAAGCACTGCTGAACAACAACTAAACCATCAGTATGCTACCAATACTATTCTCATACTGAACCCAAAACACAGCTCTGTACCAGCTGCTGGGAAGAAAATTAACTCTATCCCAGCCAAAACCAGGACAGCAGGCTAATGAGTTTTGCCTAAGAAAACACTAAAATAAAACTGCGCAACCGTGTCAGGATTTGATTTTTCTGGTAATAATTACAGTCTGTATAATACAAACTTACCTGAAGCCTTGAGATGTTGTAAAGCAAAGCTTCAGCAAGTTCTATTCAGGATAACAAAAGGCCTTGTTAACATCCAGCTCTCATTCAGTGTTATAAAGTATTACATATTAACTCAGAATTATTTGTAAGGGAAGCCAAAGCAATTCAGGCTCTATAAATTAGTTTCTCCATATAACATTAACTGGGCATATATATCTGAGTGCTGTTGGTGTCCAGTGGAAATAAGCTAAGGGGACTACTGTCTGCTGATAACCAGGAAAAAAGGTTATTACTGCCCTGCCAAGACTCGTATGACTGTGAAATAAATTTTTCTGTTATTCACAAATCAGAGAATAGAAAAAGACCCCAAACATATCTAGTTTAACAATTCATTCAGGGCAATAAAAAACTTCTCCATTGAGTTATTCCATCAACTACAGGTCGTTACTGATTTTTAAAATGAACTAGAAGGAATGTCATCTTTGACAACCATATCCCAGTGACTACCTACGTCCATAGATAGCCCAGCTCTGAACGAGAAGCTTTTAAAGTTGTATTAGACGAGCTTCAAGCTAATAACATAGTCAATGTGGGATGAAAAGATCTATTACTGTTACTGCATATCAGCATATGTTCCCCTCTAAGTTCCATGATAAAATATTCTAAGGGGATTCATGGTGTCCTGCATAAACAGTGACATATCTACATTAAATATCTTTTTCTGGAAGGCAGGAAATCATCTCTTCTGCTCATTAGTCTGTGTATTCAGTAATAGGACATGTGAGAATGGTTCAAAGCTCTACCAGGGGAGGTCTAGGCTGGACATTAGGAAGCATTTCTTTACCAAGAGGGTGATTAAAGAGTCTTCCTGGAGAGGTAAGTGATTGATGCCCTGAGCCTGTCAGTGTTAGGAGGCATTTGGACAATGCTCATAATAACATGCTTTAACTTGGCCAGTCCGGAATTGGTCAGGCAGTTGGACTACCTGATTATTGTAAGCTTGTTCCAGACAAAATGTTCTATGCTATTCTATTCTATTCTATTCTATTCTATTCTATTCTATTCTATTCCATTCCATTCCATTCCATTCTATTCTACTGACCTCTCCCTTTAAAAACTCAGCACAGGATGACTGTTTTAAGATATATGAGGCTACATAATGATAGTCACGCTCTTCAGAAGCTATCCCACTTCCACAGCATGCAATTCAAGACAGATTATCCAATGTCATACAGAAGAAAGACCAAAAGTATTTGTGGGATTAAGTGGAAGCTTTGGTCCTCCTGGGCTTTTGGACCTGGAAATACACCTTCATTTGCCAGGATACTGCCTGTTGTTGTTGTACAAACTAATATTATACCACTCAGTGCAGTATCTGTTTTTTAAAGAAAGGAGAATTTAATATGCTTTTAGAAAAAGGAGTGCCACTGGATGTTATTTTCGTCCTATTTCTGGTCTCCAGACCTCATCTTAGCAGTCATTTGTTCATAGTGTAGCAAATGCTTCAATTGCAGTTCAAACTAGGTAAAAAGCAGCCCTTAAGCACCAACCCTTGTGTTCTGGAGACACTTCACACTGGAAACAAGGCTCCTTTTTTTTATTGCTCTGCCTTTTTTTATTATCTATGGGCATCTTCAGTGTCAGGATGCATCAGCATCCCACTTATACCCACTCTGGCTGCAGAATGCTTTGCCCCTGCCTTGTGCTTCCCAGATACTTGCCCTGCTGGAAGAACTCAGGTATTCCAAGAGGTTTAGACCTTTTGAGATGAGATTGAAATGAGGTGCAGAATGGAGGAACACATGCTCTCGAGAGCAATGATCAGATAACTTTTACCCCAGGGAGTGTTCCTGGATCTGTACAGCCTGTCTGCCTTGATGGATTCAAAGTAAGACCTGAACAGAATGGATGTGAGTCGGTTGATGTCCCTTGACTAGGGATTAAATGTAGCTGAATGAGAGAGTTTCCAGAGAGACCGAATGGTAAAGTCTCGAATTGTTGCATGTCTCAGCAAAACAGCAACAATAACTTTATGGGAAGCGTACTGCATCATTCAAAACCTGCAAGTTCTCTTTGAAGCTGAATCTTGCTCCTCTTTTCAGGACCGGTTTAAACAGAGGAAATGATGAGATTGAGTTTACTATCATTTTTCATCAGAAACAATTGATACAGAAGATTTTTTCATTATCTACATCTTTCCATCAAACCCAGAATGAATGCAGAGAAGAATTTCTTAGCTAGCACAGTCAAAAATCATTGAAAAAACCTTTTTTTCTTGTGTTTATATATGTGTATGTATATAGTATACACTTGGACAAGAGGAATTAGATGGAACTGGGACCCTAACTATTTGATAACATTATTTTTGGTGAAAAATTCTTTTAGTTTTTATGACTGTGGAATAATGGTTGACATCTATAAATGCTTGAGTTGCAGTGCTAGGGGTGTTCCAAAATTTTGTTGTTTGATATAAACTTTGCAATGGAATAAAAAGATCAAAATATTTAGTCTGCAAAATATGTGCTCCTGAGAAATGTGGCAGACAGAAAGCAAATAATAATAAATTCAAAAACTGGAATTATATTTGAATTACCTACATTTGGGTCATGCAGAAGTTATATGCACCTTATAAATAGATAAATCTCAAGTTCTCCTAAAGTTATACTTGTTATATTTTCTTATTTTTCACATGCAGGTTAATGAATTTATTTTTTCTAAAAATAATATCACACTTGATTGGCACTGTAACAAATAACTGAAAAAATAGGTGGTAATTTTGGAAAGATACCAAAAGACTAGGAAATCACTACTACAGATTGTAGCAGCTTTCCTTCTGATACATTGCTTAAAGCCCTTGCCCTAAAGTCCTGCTTGATCTCATCTGAATTTCTAGACCTTCACAAAGGTCTAGATCTTCCACAAACCACTGCAGAAATAGGATGTAAGTGCAATCACCACTACTTTGCTATTTTCTTGACAAAATATTCTCAACTTTCTTATTATTTATTTAGATAATAATCTGAAAACAATATTTTTGTGTGTTTTAAAATTAAAAACTAAATTCTTAACTGTGCGTCCCTGATGGAGTAATTCTCTGCCATATAGACTCATAAGGACATATTCCATATATTTCTATGTGGCGCATGATGTGAGCTAACTCTGAACTGGATTTACCGTAACTAAAGAACAACACGTTATGATAGGAATATACAGTAATTCCATTTGCACATGATAATGAAGATCCTTTCCTTTTCTGCAGTACTCAAATTTAACTATTTTCCCAGTGTAGCCAGAACTCAATTTCATCAGGTCTAGGAAGTAGCATATAGCATTGAAGTGCAGTTGATCATTCAATCTCCTGGAGTATATCCTATTTTTTTTTCTTGAATTGGTGATTAGCTGAAAGGTTAAATTGTGATTGACTAATGAACAGCTCTTATGGAAAAGACTATGGCAATTCTAGTAACATTGCCACGCTCCTTGTATTATTGCACATATTTTGATGGAAAATCACTCAGGGACCCCATACAGATCTGTAAGATTTACATCCTTCAGGTTTTTATCCTCTCCGGGACAAGTGCTGATGTTATTTTCACCACCATAAGTGTGTAATTATATTTCTCTGGTGAATGTGGTGATGATGCATGTATCCTTGGAGGATGTCAGACAGACCTGATAGTCCAGAAATGTGTACGGCCTAACATTTCCCAAAGCCTGGTTCTCAACACCCTTGTGACTGAAGGGAAAGAATATGAGCAGAATTAAACGTTCAGTTATGTCCAGGAATGTCAGGTGAATAAAAGACAATGTATACAAGGTAAATCTGTTGTTACCACTGCCAGAATCTATCATCCCGCTGACATTCTTGGGTAGTCAAAGTGTCCTCCATTGGTTTTGACCTAAAGAAATTCTATTTTTTCCCTGGGCTAATCACCATTCTTCAAGTAGATTGAGGAGGTAGAAATAATCTCAGATTTATATACTATCTTAACTCTTTTCTAAGTATTTTCTAAATCTCATGCGTCTTGGGCGGTACTTTTTACTTTAAATGCATTTCTGCTGTCATATTAGAATGAAAATTTATTCTGATCCAGGGAAGAACTGTTTTTACAGGAGGAAGAAAGGTGATTTCCATTTCACCATATATGAATTTAATAGTATTGCTCATGCTATTGACCTGTTGACCTGTGCAGATTAGACCTTTAAAGTGCTGAAAAAGCATATTTATTATTGTGTAACTTTATTGAGGTACAACAGATTCCTTTATCTGCACCCTTCCTTCTGTTTAAATGGGTGAGAAATACCAGTGCTGTATTTACACATCCTTTTGTCCTTCATCAAGATACCACAAGCTATGATGGAAGCCAAGACACAAACTGTCCCTAAGGAATTAATTTTCAAAAAGATACAATTAGAAAGTCATACTCTGTTTTGTATACTTGCCTGACAAGACCCCAACTGCGTTACATATGTATCAGGCAGAACCTATACTCTGTATTTCCTTTCTCTCTGCAGGGCAACATTCTGTCTACTTTCCTTTCTCCTTAATAGTTTAGCCCTTTGGTATCAACATTTTAGGACAACACAAGAAGAAAAGCAAAGCTGATTTCTGAACAAGGCAAGCTTAGCTGCAATCTCCTCACCTTTGTGTAGATGTCCCTGAAGACTGCTTCATATTTGAGATATAGATGTTGATAAGAGGTTTCTCAGCACACTGCAATTCAGTGTTTTTCAATCAGTGTTTGTCCTTGTTTTCTGTACTTTGTATTTCTCTCTCCTGGACATTTCAACTCACTGTATTTCTATCAGGTTAACTCCATCAGATTTGCAGGAGGGAGAATGGGGTGGGGATTGGGTGGGTGAGAAGCAGTTTAAATGCAGATGGGACTTTACAGAAATAAAGGTCAAATCAATGAAAATTTTTATGTTAATTCATTCTTACAATTCTTCGGTCCTACCTAATTTGCCCTTGATGGATAACAAATGAATTGCCCATTTTTGAATACTAAGGAGGAAGTGATGTTAAGCAGCATCATAGAATAACAGTTTGCAAAATCTTTCATAGAATCATAGAATATTCAAGGTTGGAAGAGACCTTTAAGATCATCCAGTCCAACCATCAACCCAGCATAGGCACAATAACCCCTAAACCGGTAAACCATATCACCCAGTAAAGGATCCAGATGCCTCTTAAACACCTTCAGGAATGGTAACTCCACAACCACCCTGGGTACCCTTTTCCAATACCTGACCACTCTAAAGGGAAAAATCTTTTTCTACTCTAATCTAAATCTCCCCTGTCTCAATTCAAAGCTATTTTATCTAGTAGTGTTCATCACCTTCGACCATCATACATATTGGGTTCAAATTCTCCTGCTTTGGCTTACTTTCAGTAATATTCTGTTTTATGACTGTTCACAATATCGTACATTGGCAATAATTTTGATCTTTTCCATACTTAGTTGTTGTATTTTTCATATTCTTTGAATTCTTCACTATTTTTCTGACATCCTTTCTTGTAATTATCATGACGTATTTCTGAGGCTGATTTGGTCTCCTAGGAAGAGAATCTTGTTTTTCTTATCAGGAAAATAGGTGTTCAAAGAGTTTCTTTTCTTAAGAGCAGGGATTATACAGCTGTCATTACTTCTCAAACTCGTTTTGTTAATGGAGAGATGTCCTAGCTTTGGAATCACTGACAGCTGACCCACAATTTGCGGAATGACTGCATTCCTGAGCTAGTATACTTTATATTCATTTGTAGCAAAGAGGAATTAAAAGTGAGAAGAGATGCACACACAATGAAGGTAATTCTGTGCCTGTTGTATGACAGGAAGTTACAAGAGCTTAGTTTGTTATCATATCAAAACAAATGTAGTGGGGGATGTTCTTGGTCTCTATTGACTCAGAAAAAAAAGAAACACGAGCATTATTTCAGAAAAGGAACAACAACCATCAGCTCATCTGAGTTTGTATTATTCTGTAATGGTAGGAGTAGTGAGGACAAAAAAAGCATAACAAATTTTAGTCAAAGAATTGTTGAGGTTGGAAGGGATCTCTTGGGACCATACAATCCAACGCCCCTACTCAACTCAAGAGCAGCTTGAGCAGTTCGCTGGGAACCTTGTCCAGCTGGGTTTTCAATGTTTTGAAGAACAAATACACCACAATCTCTTCCAACATTCTCTTTCAATGTTTGACCACCCACAACTGCCATAAGACTGAAATTCTCTCTGTTAACAAAAAGGTATTTAGCTTAAACCCATTATGAGAGTGAAATTAGGATATGACTGTCAGGCTGTAGAACTGGATTTACTGATCTAGTAATTTTCCAGACCCAACACACTATTTTATTGTGTATTCATTTCTGAAACTGAAGAACTTGTAGTCCTCTTCTCCTGCTACATTGTGAATCTTGCTTGTGGCTTTCCCTCTTCTTTCCCTCATGTTGCTCTTCCCTTGAATAGGTTTTTCATAGTTTTACTGGCATGCAATGTAACTTTCTTACTGTAACTTCACAGCACCCTGTCAGCCTTCATGTATCTGGGGTTTCACTAATTCCTGTTCAATAGATTTTTGTCTCTTGAATTGATCTCTTTCTAAAGTTTATATTTTCCAATGTTTAGATAAAAGGTAGAGATGAATGACTTCATAGTAGAGAAATTTTTTTAAATGTCAGCAGTTTAGCAAACGGTTTCAATTGTACTCTTTCAGATAAAGTAAATCTTACTCAAACTAGAGTAACAGCTGGGCCTCCAATCTGCATCTGCTAAGACAGAAACAAAATCTATGAGAAGTTACAAACTTCAGGACAATGTACATGGGGTGAGGTCTTTAACTCATTTTTGCAGCTTTAATCTAGTACTTACCTAAAAACCAAAAGACTGTTTGACAGCAAGTTTTGGATAGCTGCTCTTTTAATATCTCCAGTCTATAAACATTCCCTAGCGAGTTCAATATTTGCTGACAAGCTACCTTAAATAGAGTCAACGAAACTTATCATATGCTTTATTATCTTTTTTTTCCTTTTACTTGATCTTCCTCTTCACTTCCCTTCTGTAGTGGTTTGATCACATGCTTTTCATTTTGTGAGATAAGGATTGGAAGAAATGCAAAGCAGGCCTAAAACTTTAAAGAATATAAAGAAGTTTATTACTAACAGAGTTTAATGTAACAAGAAATAAAAAGAAGTGAAAGCAAAACCCTCTTCCCTCCAGCACTCTCCAAGCAAAAACTCCTCCCCC